>RCUC01132383.1:0-50682 GCA_003697995.1 Taxidea taxus jeffersonii | reverse complement strand
TAATGTTGTGCTCATCTGGTGCAGGTTTCACTTCTAATGCCTTAACCATGCCCAACCTCCATTCCAGAGTGTTCAAGATATAAGCTGCTGTAGGCCTGCCTGGTCTGTTTCTGGGTTACGGAATAATGCACTTGACGCTCTACTGAGATGCGCTGCGGCCTCGTCCTTACGAGATGAGTTTGATTTGGGATGCTTTTGCCCAATTTCTCACCTTGTTGACCTTGGTGAGGTTAGAGTAGGTTTGGGACTGAACAGGGTTTGAAATCCTGACCTTGCCACATCGCTTTCCAAGGTCAAGGGCCAACATACTACCATAAAAATACGTGAGCTGCCCAGGTGCAACGCATGAGATGAAGACCATGGAATTCCTGACTCCAAAGATGAATACAGATACTGTGGAACATTAGATGGTGATTTATCAAATGCTACTGCACACTCAGAAATCCTACGTGCTGAAGGAAACAAGACTAGACATCATCTTACAGGCACGAATCAGAGGAGCATCCTTGCTGGTACATTCCAACACACAGCATTGGAGGATCACGGGAACATCTGAAACTCTGTTCAGTCTGCACACACACCTAGTGACCATATGTTTGTGATCGGTGCGTGAGTTGCCTGCGCATTAGAAGTCGGTTCCCTGGAACCATCTCTTTCGGGAGACAGTGTGATCATCACCGGTTCCTGGAGCTTGTGTTCCATTCTGTCGTCCTGTTGGCCTTTAATAGCCTTGCAGTTCGGCATCTCTGCCATAAAGTGGGAGAGCTGGCATTCTTTAGGACCTGGGGGAGTAGTTGTGTTCCACTGGAATGTGTTGAAGGGCTTGTAAATTAGAGTCCCTAATGAAAACTCGCTGGTGTCCAACTGCAGCAATCATCTGGTTAAAATCAGGCAGTAATTCCACTAATTTTACTGCCCTTCTCCCAGCCCTCAACGCCTCATTTAGGAAAAAATGTTTATGTTCCCTTCAAAACACCTGCGTTTTAACTTCAGTTCCCCAAAGCAATTATGGTTTTTATTTTATTTTATTTTACTTTATCTTTATTTTATATTTCATTTCATTTCTCTCTCTGTCTCTCATTTTTGTTTTTGTTTTGGCCCCTCTGTTGTGAATGAAGCATTCCTTCCATTTGTAAAGTGTAAGCAAAAAAAAAAACCCCGAAAAAACAAAAACAAAAAAAACCCCAACAACCCTGAAACCTTTAACTCCGGGCATTCTGAGTAGTCATTTTTTGTGTGTGCAAAAAGCCCAGTTTCGCAGCTGTTGCCCAGACTTCTTTAGATGTTTTTCAGAAAACAACAGAGAAGTTTACATTGTGACTAAAATGAGCTCAGTTTTGAAGACAAGAATAGTGTGACTGCCACTTATCCTATTAAAAACCTTCAAGGAGACTGTCTCTTTTATAAAAATTTAGTCCCACTGATACCCTCCACTCTTTGGCATTCCAAAAAAAAAAAAAAAGAAAGAAAGAAAGAAAAGAAAAAAGAAAAAGAGAAGAAAAAGTGTTTTGATCCCAGGGAAAAGAGAATTCTATGGCAAATACTGAAACTATGATATGGAAATCTGTTATCTTCTCTTCTTTTATCTATATCAATTAAGAGATCATTACCTGGTGGTTAGTTTTTCTGGTTTCTATTTTTTCAAATTTCCCAAAAATAAGGTGAAAATTTTCTCTCTAAGCCAGGTAAAAATTCATAACTTTGTATTGCATTTTGTTTCTTGATACAAAACAGAAGGAAAAGAATTTTGAGTAACATATATACAAATCTCTCTGTTTGTTTCCAAACCATCACCTCTCCCCCCACTGTCTTCCCACCCCACGTCTGGGAAACATCTGTGGGCTGGGTAGGCATTCTGGGTAATGACATGCAAATGAGCCCGCCAGTTAACAGAATTTCCTTGTCCAATAATGGAATTGGACCAACATGTAGGTTTTTAAATTGGAGCCAGGCTTGCCCAGGCCAGATGTGCAAACAAGAGCACGTGTTCCTGGTTTTAGGGATCGGAGCAGCAATGCCCCATGGGGGAGGGGAGGAAGAGAAAACCATGTGACAGGCTATCAAATGAAGAACCAGAAATGGCTGGAAAGGCTCTCTTGGGATGCCTGCCCATCAGGCATGCTTAGGTATTCGTAAATATCTGCTAACTGGGGAATGTTGTCCGTGATGGGCCCTAAGTCGGCCAGCTTAACTGACTCAGGGTGGCTGCAGGGCTCTGGCCATAAGATTATCCACTTCTCAGGGTCCTGACTGATGCACTCACTTTCAGAGGCAATCTGAGGGTTCTCAAGCAACTTAAAACGTTCCTCTTTGCCCTCATCTACCCTAAGCATTAGTCCTCCTGAAATGCAGAGTTGAGGAATTTAAAAAAAAAAAAAATGGCATCCCATGTCCTACACCATCCCCTAGGCATTCTCAGGGGAGGAGGTGGCTGCCTCAACCAACAGGGACAAGCCCCAAGTCACAACTGCAGCCTCTGCTACATGAGAGGCAAGCCCATGCCTGGAGCTTCTTTCTTAGGAAACAGAATGGTTACATTAACTCTGTAACAGCAAAAAGTACTTAAAGGGGCTGTTGAAAGAATCTTGAGAAACTCAACAGGAGAACCAAAGGAGCTTGAGTTGAATTTTGGAAAATGCCTGGAAGTAAGATTTCAAAAGGCTTTTTCCTTTTTTGAAGTGGAAAGGTCTACCTTGCCTTTCTTTCTAAAAATGAAAGCCAAGAAGTATTACACATGAGATGTCACAATTAATAATCATCCTGTGACCAAGGCTCATTGAGGATCAGAAAATGAGCAAACATTTGGATATACTTCTCAAGGATGATGGATAGACTTAACTGATGGCTATTGAATTTATCAGGGTCAGTTAGTATAATGAAAACATATTTTATGAGGCTGTTAAAGGGATAAATTGTTTTCATATTTATTCATGTGTTCCCAAGGCTAATTTGGGGGTTTTTGAAACATGCTTTTCATGTTCCTAAAATGAACAGCTAAATAAATAAACCATTAGTTTCAGAATATAAGTATCTACCATAGGTACGACACCGTATTTCTCAGTACAGGCCTAAGTAATGATTTTCTGATTTCATGTTCATCAGTCACCGTAAACAGTCAGCAGAATTCCCAAGCTAAGAACAAATAAATAAAAGAAGAAATACACATCAGGAAGGAAAAAAAAAAAAATCCCAACAACGTAGATCAGGTTCATGTTTGTTAAATGACATATAAAACCAATATAATTCTATTTCTTATTTAAGCTGAGAATGTTTTTGCTTCAATTCCTTGCTGAGCACATTCGCAAGGACTGAATAACACGTATGAGCTGGAAAAATCCCCATCTTATTTTGCTTATTTAAAAAGCAGCCACTCTCCCAGTTAAAAGGGGGAACTTTGAAATGCGGACTCCCAAAGCCTGTTTTGGGCTGTAGCAGCTTTCAGAGAGGAAAATACTGTCCAAAGAGGTACTCCTCTCCTTTCTGTTGAGCTATGGAGTCGCAACTCCTGTCCCTCAGCTGGCAAGTCCACTTTGTGGATGTTATAGCAACCATCTTGCCCTGATTTTCTCTTTAATTAGTTTCTTCTCTGATTCAATCAAGGGTGTCCCTTCTCTCCACCCCAGCTCCGTTCATTTTGCACTGTCTTTGTAGGTGAGTCCAAACTCTTTTTATTTTTTAAGATTTTATTTATTTATTTGAGAGTCAGAGAGAAAGCATGAGTTCCAGAGAGAGGCAGAAGGAGAAGCAGACTCCCTGCTGAGTGGGGAGCTCAATGCAGGGTGGATGCCGGGACCCTGAGAGACAGACGCTTAACTGACTGAGCCACCCAGGTGCCC
Organism: Taxidea taxus jeffersonii; assembly: GCA_003697995.1. Classification (NCBI taxonomy): domain Eukaryota; kingdom Metazoa; phylum Chordata; class Mammalia; order Carnivora; family Mustelidae; genus Taxidea; species Taxidea taxus. Next base: position 46,846 of record RCUC01132383.1, on the reverse strand, counting down.
CCTGTCCCAGGACTCTTAATTATCCCCAAATATCTTTCTTCAGCCCCGACTCCACTATGTGAAACCAGTTTTCAACTATCTACAGGCATCTTGTCTTGGAGGATCTTTAAGTATTTCAGGTTCATTGCAATGAAAATAAAATGTGGATGCTCTTTGGCAACATCTGTTCTTCTTCCTGTCCTCTTTTGGTCCCGGAAGTCCTTACCCATCTCCTTTAAATCCTTCTCTACCCTTCACTGTATCAGTAGAATGCTAAGTACCACCATCCCTTTGCCTCAGAAATGTTAACCGAAATCAGGCCCCTCCTTTCCATTCACACACTCCCACTGCCTTAAACTGGGTCACATCATCTCGTTCTGGTGTGTGCAACAGTTTTCCTCTCTTTCCCCAGAACTTGATTTTTTTTTTCCTTCTAAAAAAACGAGCGGGTAATATGTCTTGACAAAAATGTCCATTGATTCCTTCCTGCTGCTTACTGGATAAAATTCAAATTCTTAGAGCCTAAGAGCTGTCGTAATCGGAACATAATCTTCCTTGTTAGCCCGTCTTCTGCCACTCCTTATCCTGCATAGTCATGCACCACAGCGACCTCCTCCTCACCCTCCGAGCACGTGGGCTCGCCTGGCTATGCCTTGGCCCAGGCTCCTCTCTCTTTCTTGAGTTCTGGAGAACACAACCACTTTGCTGATAGAAAGCTCTCTGAGGGCAGGGATGGGCGTGCGTTTAGTACATCCTTACGGTCCATCCTACCTTAACAATTTGGGGATGACACAGTCAGACGGGATGCTCATTGCTGGGTGGAGGGGGGTGGCGGGGATGTTGGCTAAATTATCCTTCATGCTGTGTAATGGGAAAAAGAAGAAGAAAGAAATTTTGATGCAAAGTAAGTTGGTTGGAGGTCTCGCGCGTAGAGGCGTCGTCTTCCACGCCAAGAAAAACGCGTGCAAATTAGCATGGGAAATGTACACGATCGGCCAAAGAACAAATCTGGATAAGAAACTGACAAGGAAATGGTTAAGAGAAGACTTTGTCAACACAGAAGGAAGCGGTAGTTGTCCCCAGCACATCTAGGCTATAACAAAACCTGGAGTCTCTCTCCACACTCTCTCCTAGTAACAATCTAGGCCGCAATTTACATTTTGCATTTGTGTTAGCACTTGGAATTGGGTAGTGGAAGTGGTGGGGGCAGTAGATCAGAGAGAAACAGACCGAACAGAGCGGTAGAGGAACAGGCAGGCATGCAAAATGTGCAACAAAGGGCAGATAGAAGCATTTGCTTCAGCTTTAAACCAATGTGTGTGTAATTAACAGCTCCAACTCATGATTTAATTTCCCCAACATATTACTCTTTATTGCAAACCCTTCATGCAACATTGTGAATCGGCTGTGAATCAGAGAGATGCTTCAAGATGGGCCTGACATAGTTTCCTTCGGTTTCGTGGGACTAAATTTGGTGCTGGTGACAGACAGCACCCCAAGAGCAAAGCTCAAATCCCCTCTTTGCCTCAGCAGGAGGCATACAGGGGAAATTAGCTAAACAACCCAGTGCATTCTTGTTACGATGACGCTGCTCAGGGACAGGCAGGTCCACATTGGGAATTGTGACTTCTTTCCCATTCAATTATTAGTCTCTCTACCAAGACCACCTAAAATTGCCAATTAGCAGGAGTTGTAAAGGAATTCATGCTAGGTGAATGTCTGTATTTGGCTTCACTTTCTCAGCCTTAAGTTCAAACTCTCACGTAAGTAACACCTTCCCGTCCCTTGTAAGGAAGCTAGATGTAAAGAGAGAGAGAGAGAGAGAGAGAGAGAAACTAAATTCTCCATTTCTCAGATGGAAAACAAGAAACATGCGGACATACAGAGTCAGCCCCCAAATCGTGAATTTCTTTAAATCCCATCCATGTGGTGGCACAGAACCTGAGAAAAGCTGAGAGAGAACATACCGCATAGAGGGAAGAATAAAAATATCAGGATATTATGAAATTCACTGAGTGCACCTTCATTTTTCCTGGTAACGTGTTGTAGGTTCAGGTTCTATAATCATCTGTAAAGTACATCCGAGCAAAGGAAGAAAACTTGGTCATAAGGAAACATGAATTATTTAAACGATGACTCTACCCGCACAAAAATGAAATTAACAGCACACATTTCTCTTAATAATTCAAACAAAATTCTCCACTTTCCCTTAATCAATTATATGTTTTAAATAAAGTATTTTTCTGCCTGAAATATTCAAGTGATTTCTTCAACTGTCCATTTTGTGTACACACAGGCAGAGTGTACACATTTGAATATGTTCCATAATTAATTTTGAAATGAAAGAACAGTGTGCCAACAAGTAAAGTAGCAAGTCCATTATCTGAACAATTGGAACCTTGCTTACAAATGTGGGTAAACTATTTTTCCCTCTTCTTAAACACACATATATTGTAAGCAGAAAAGGGTATTTCCATTTGTAAGAGAACTTTTTCATTTTGTACATCTGCAGACCCAAAAGAAGCCATACTCAACCACAAATTAGGTCAGGGAGCTGAAATAAGCTCAGATTATAACAGGCCACAGGTCTGTGAAAAATATACTGTCATTTGGGGTTGGATTTTTTAAAAATTTTTTTTACCGTAAAGTGAAGGAAAAGTCATTTTGTGATAAAATATCATACCATCTGTTCTCATATGTAAGAAAATTTGGCTGAACTGATCCAATTTACAACAAGTTAAAATGGGTAGGTCTGGAATTCCTTTATCCCCAACCTTCGGTGGTTTAGTGTTGTAAGAAAAATACAGTTAGGGGAAGAGGAGAAATCGTAGCAATTCTATGTTAAATTCTTGGCCCAATTTCTACCATTTTGTGTCATGCACCTGGTATGCTTGGGGGAAACCTAAGTTTGCATGCTTCTAGAAGAAATCACCTTCTATCTCAAGTTAAGTGGATACTGAAGCCAAATGGCACACGGAGACCATCATTTGAATCTAGAAAGTAGGTCTGACCTGGAAATATCATAACCACAACCGTGAAACGGCAAGACGTTGCCCAAAGTCCCAAACTGCTATGATTCTAAAATTGAATAGTGCTTTCTAAGATCGATTGTAGGAAATTACACTTTTATTTTGCATAAGACATATGTTTGTTGTTGTGCCTTTGCAGCTTCGATTATAGCTCTGCTCAATTCTTGAAGGATACCCTATATATGAAATCCTCATTGTATTTATGAATGTATTTTGATATTCTGCCACCTGCTTTTCAGTTCAAAGGAGTATTCATATCCATGTACGTATTACTTTTATATTAAATGCAGTATATATCAAGAATAAAAAAATATCTGAACAGATAATTAAAGAATTTGGTGGGGGAATATTACATGACAATGATGAATCTATGGGGAGTTATTTAAATTTTTACAGCTTTAGATCTACTTTATTTTTCTCTTCTATAATTGTATTATGACATTTAGCTTTGAAAGAAGCTTCAACTTTGCAAAGTCATCCAAGATAGATGATTCTGCTTATATTGTATGTGAATGCCCCTTCATCCTCATATGTGCACACATCTCCCCCAACTTTTCAGTGTAACTACAAAACACAGCTCACTAAAGTTTTCAGTTTTTTAGGATCCTGAAATAATCCTACATCTAAACCTACAGAAGTCCCTTTGGTTCAAAGCCCCAGAATATCTGATGTTGCGTATCAGTCACCAAGGCCACTGATCTAGTTTTTAAAACTAGAAAACTCTGTTGTACCTTCTTCCAACCCCACGATGGGACAGGCGAGACAAAGCACATGCTCCCACTTTTACAGTAGGCAGGTTATCCTGTTGCAGATAAAACCCCATGCATGAAGGCAAGGAAAAATGGGAATGTCCTTTGAATGTTGGGATAATTTGAAAGATAATGTGAATAATTTAGATCTAAATTATCTGGTTGGGCTGTAATGCCAATTAAGGTAACCGAATAAATTATCCTAGGCTGATAATTTACAGGGAAGAGAAAGAAGCTGGGAGTTAAGATAAATACCTGAAGGATTCATTTACAAACTCGGTTAATAATGTTTTCAGTCCTAATTACTGAGTTTGGTTATATAAATAGTTGATCTATTTGCTGTATAATTATATAATTGTTTAATTCTCTATTCTAGGGTGTTGAAAGAATTAAATGAAATAGTGTGTATATATAAATATAAATATATTTATAGTGTATATATATATATGACATATATAATTAAATATTTATTTATTTTAAGGGAAAGGGCAAGGGAGAGGGTGAGAGAGAATCCCAAGCACACACCCCGCTAAGCACGGAGCTTAATGTGGGACCCCATCCCAGGACCCTGAGATCATGATCTGAGCTGAAATCAAGAGTCAGACGCCCAGCCGACTGAGCTACCCAGGCGCCCCTGAAATAGTATATTTAAAGAATTTAGTAGCACTTTCTCCACATGTTTACCTTTTCACCCCCTTCTGCATCCTTATCATGTCCCACCAGTGGGTGGGCAGGTCTCCTGTAGGAACACAAACAAATCACATCACAGCATTACCCCATGCTGTGCCATTTCATTCCATGCAAATTAACCCATAATTAATTTGGTCATGAGACAGATGCACAGATACAGCTGCACACCAGAACTACATCTGGAAAACCAAGGCTGGAGAATGAGGTTCTAAAGCATCAGTGAGTTAAAATATTCGGAACAGCATTTGACAAAAAGACTAACATTTTATGGATGTATCGTATGTGTGACTAATTCAGTCCTCATCAATACCATCTGAGATTAAATGAGCAGCTTTATAGAGGACACAAGGTTTCAGTGAGGTGAAACACCAGGCTGAAAGTCATAACTGTTCAGTGGTAGAAACAGATACTAACCCAGACTTTTCTTGCCTCAAAGCCTTTATTATTTCCAGGAAAGCTGTGTTTCCTTCAGATGCGTTGCCATTCAAAGAGTGGGCAAAGCATACATTTTAACCAATAAAATACATGTCACAAGTGAAATTATATATACGGCTATATTTTATAGGTTGGCTAGCTTACTTCAAATTTTAGTGACAGCCGCAAAATGTGTCATTAGCCTGAATTTTCACCTTGGCCTTTAAATGAGATAGTTTGTTTTTGTTTTTTCAGAAAATACTGATCATTGAATTTAGAGCTTTTCATGTCCATGGAATGGTGGGTCAGCCTCAGATTCATAGTTAGCTGTGGCATATCCAGTCGGGCCCACCATTATTCTAGCGGTACTCTTGGGAAGACACAGAATCCCATGTGATTGTGGGAGAGGGACAACAGGAGCCCTCCAGAGAAGAGGGGGGAAGAGGGTGAGAAAGAAGAAGCAGGGGGCGCCTGGATGGCTCAGTTGGTTGAGCGACTGCCTTCAGCTCAGGTCATGATCCCGGAGCCCAGGGATCGAGTCCCGCATCGGGCTCCCAGCTCCATGGGGAGTCTGCTTCTCCCTCTGACCTTCTCTCTCGTGCTCTCTCTCACTCTCTCTCTCTCTGAAATAAATAAATAAATATTTAAAAAAAAAAAAAAAAGAAAGAAGAAGCAGTACAGTTACTCCACGCTTGAATCCCAATGGAAACTTCTTTGGTTGTAAGGGACAGAAAAGCAGGGTTCAATTTCAACAGTCATCCTTACTAAGTATGTCTGTCCCCTCTCTTAATTTGGTTTCATCACCAAGAAAATCAAGGCAGTTTGGTCTATCAGGCCTGGGGTGAAGACAGAATGGAAGGCTGTGTATGGAAGTTCCCCTGGAAACATAAAGTAAGGGAGCACTGTAGAAACGTGAGGATTCTTAGTGCTTGTCTGTTCCATTGCCTTTGCCAGGCAAAAACGTTGGCCTCTTGCCCTGACCACAACATCCTTGAGAGAGGCATGGTGCAGGGTCAAAACCGGAAACAGGCCACTTTCACATTATTTTAAAATTTGTTATGAAATTTTGCCAAAACTTTATAAATACCAGCCAGGGCAATGGGGTGTTGTACAGCATTCTTTCCACCTCATGAACCATTGTTTTTTGTTCTGAACGCATAAGTTAAGATGCATTGAATTTCAGTTGCTTAGCTGGGTCAGCTAGTGAAATGCCTGATATGTAATGCTTGATTCTAGCCAATTATCTTTAGTTCCTCTCGTTTATTAGTGTTAAATTTGAATTACAAGGGGAAGGGTGGGAGTGGAGTGTGGACTATGCTCTAAATCTTTAAGACAGTGAATTCATTTGTATTATTTTATTATCCCTCTTTATAACTACCATGGGTTTGAGTCCATTGGTGACACTTCTGGCTTACTCTCAACCCATCCTTCCAGTTCTTTTGCTTTACGTGTGTTTCCTAACAGCAGCAGATGAACTCTCCTGTTGCAAAGTTTGAAAGGAAAGAAGAAAAAAACTCCACAACAATCTAAAACTTGTAGTTAACAAAATAAACTGCAGATAAAACCCCTGAAGGTCTTGGCAGCAAACGTTTCCCACTAAAATGGGACTCTGCGCTCATAGTCTGAAACAAATTACGAAGGAGGGGGGAAAATCAACAGCTCTGGGGTGAAACTGGGGTTGGTGCTGGCTCATCATTTTTTAACCAAAAATAAAACAAGCAAATTTTGTTTAACTGCAGGTCAAAATAAAAAAAAAATTTAAAAAGTCCCTCCTCTGTTCAGTGTAATTACTAACAGAGAGCAGTGTTAACCAGCTGCAGAGTTCATGGATAAATGGAGAGAAACATAATTTTCTCTCCCTGGGGTTAAGCCTCCAAACTTTGAGTCTGTGCCTGTATGGTATGCTTTTAATACACCATGAGAAGCCAAGTCAGAATGCTTTTAGAGTACATCTCCATCCTTTTTCACCCGAATGAAATAATTACATGTACACACAAGAGTTCAAGTTCTGGGAGGAAAAAAAACAAAAAACAAAAAACAAACAAACAAAAAAAACCAAAAGCAAAAAAAAAAAAAAAAACCAAAAAACCCAACTACATATATTTATTTCTCTAGCATCCTCCAATGGTGATGCTCTACCCTTTCCCTGATGATGACAGGGGTTCCCCAGGCTTTTGTCACCAAGAGATGGGTGAAATTTGCTCTACTTTAAACTTGTCAAATGTGACCAAGTTCTTTCTAAATGTTCTTATTTCAAAACAACTAGAGATAATTTTTTTCTAGTACTTTTCCCTTAATTTTTAAACCCAAGTGTATATTAAGGAAAATTTGACCCATATGTTTCTGACTCATTTAAACTGAACTCATTGAGTTTTTTTTTTTTAATAAAACATTTTTGGTGTCCAAAAAATCTCCAATGACTGTTCTTTAAAACTGTCTTTAAACCCTTATTTTTATCTTATTTTTATTTTATGTCAGATTTGGGCAGAAAAGAAATGGAATTTGACCTCACAAATCTCAAATTTGGTTTGAGATTGAACGCATCAGGTTCATGTGGGGTCTGAAATAGAAGTAAGAAAACTGTTTTTTCACGTTTAGTTCAGCTCTTCTTGCTGGGTAGTATCATCTTGTCATCAGGATCTAATCAGAGGAACACAGATTAACCGAAGGATATAAGTATTCATTTCATAGTAACGGGAATGGTAGGCTGGAATTGTGAAGTAACAGAAGCTGTCCAAAACTCTTAGGAGTGTGTCCTGGATCTACTTAACCTCTTTAGTACCTTTACACTTGACCCAGACAGAAGGACAGATGTCCAGAAAAGGGACGGCTTGCTAGAGGCTGGACACAGGTGAGTCAAATATACGTTATTCTGAAACAGGAGAAATTCAGGGAAGATCCACACCTGGGCATGCTATGTTCCTCTCTTTCTGAAGATCAACAACTGGGCAGTGTGCTCTTGGAGTTTAGACCAAGGTCATCTTCTGGACAGCAGTGAGAAAGTTATTTCTCCTTCTCTAATTCTGTATCATCATTGCAACAATTCCCAATGAGAAAAATTAACCATATTTTACCAGCTCAATTTCTCCCTTTGAGGAATGTTTCCAATCCAGACCTGAATTGTAGGTGACAATTACAAATAAACACAGATTTGGATTGTGACTATGTAGACAAGTGAAAAAAGCATTGAACAAAATCCCCAGTTTTTTTCCTAGTTATGGTAGACAAAAGCCCCTCAGTAGACTTGGGTTTTGCTTTGCCTCCAGTAAATGGCTTCTAAAAATTTCTCCCTTCGACCATATACTATAATGCTTGACAGCTGAAGTATCGGGGTGCAGATCACAGTTTTGCGCCAAGATCCACGTTTTGGACAAGGTGTTAGATTCTCTGTTTCCCTCTATCAATTGGGCATAGAAATAACACCTACCCTGGCTTCCTACAAAGTTTAAATGAGTTAATATGTGTTGACTGATTGCATATCTGGCTCAAGTAAGGACTCAGTAAATATGACTACTATATTTCTTCAATTCTGAGATTTTCCCCACATTTTCCTATTCTTGAAATCAGACCGTGTTTTGCAACAGGCGGAGGACATCTGCCCTCCTGGAAGAGTCTGGACCTGCCACCAATTATTCCTGTTCAAGGAATACCCTTTCACCTTCGGGGGATGCTTGGTAGCACAGCATAACCTTGCCTGTCTTGGCTTAGCCCTTTCCAAGTTCAGTCTTGACTTGATAGCCTCTGTCTCGGTTTCTCATCTCAGATGCTCATAGCCCCTCATACTCTTCACAGCACCTGCATCGGTTAGATTTTTATATTCTCCTGTGTGCTGAGGCAATGAATGTGTGTTTGGCTGGCTTGAGTTGGACTTCATGAGGGCAGGCACGTCTCACTTTAACTCAGTATTTTATCCTCAGGAGACAGTCCGCTGCCTTCAGATAGAATATATACAGTAAGCATTTATTGAGGGAATGATACTGAAAATTCAAACACAGCAGCTCGTTACCAGAGGGTTTTGAATCCGAATCTATTACCTAGAAAAAAATGGCTACGGTATTGGGGGGAAAAAGTGGTAAAAGAAAAATCCCCCAAACAGTATTTCCATGGAATCAGGCAAAGTTCGGAAGACTTAAGGGCCAGAACTAAGAATAAGATGTTCTCCTGACTGGTTAATAAATTGATCTTGCTTTCTTTGATTGTTCTGAATGTATATTTTTATGCTCTTTGGTTCAGCTGAACTACAACCTTTCTCAATCAAAGCCCAGCTGATGGGAAGGCCCTCCCCGTGGCACCTCAAATAACTATCTCTTATCAAACTGTTGACATAAAGGCTTGAAAATGAAAATCAAAACAACATGAACAGAAACAACAAAACCCTCCTAGATTCTCCTCACACCACTTCTCTCTCTCTCTCTCTCTCCCTTTTTTTTTTTCAGCCCCCATCTCTCTGCCCTCAGCTGAGCCTTTGCCATGAATAGCTTTGCTCTGTCCTTTTAACAATAATATCTTAAACTTTTATAGTGCCTTATAGCTAAGCATCTCTAGACATTTTACAATAGCATTAAAATGAAAGCCGGTTCTTCTCTCAGAATTGCCATGGGGTCCGCACCAAAAGCCAGCAGTTTGTGCCTTTATCCTGCAAACAAGAGGTTGATGGGCTGATAGAATAGAAGACAACCCTTGTCTCTTGGATCTCCGTCTGGAACTCGCCCTTCACCTTGTGACGGTGGAAGGCAGGAGAGGGAATGAGCATCCACGGCCATGGAAGGCCAGTCCCTCGAGGATCTGTGTAGAACAGCGAAGGCAGAATCTGGGCTTTCCATTCTTACACCCCACGCATCCTTCAGTCTTAGCTTTTCTTTTTTGTGTGTGTGTGTGAAAAAGCAGATCATGGGGGAACACTAAGTTATTTGTAAGTGCAATCAAATATTTACATAACAGGAAACTAATTTCCTTCTTTAAGCAATTTCAAAATTTCGGCCTGCAAATGTGAGCCTATTTCTCTCTCCCAAGGCTCTTTTAAGTTCATGTATATGATTGAATATAGATGTAAAATATATATTATTATATCTTTTATATAAATTTTACATAACTGTACATATTCATTATATATATGTATATATTCATTTCACTCTTTATGGTATTGTTAAAAAAGGCTAGGCTAGGATTCATTGGGTCATAACCTAGTTTTTTTTTTTTTTCTCCAATTACAATGATCTAATGGATAAAGCATAAGATTCAAAGCCAGAGCTACATTAGCAAAGTGAGGAGAGAATTAAGGCAATTATCTCAGTAATTAAGGGGACCGGCCAAACGTTTTTTGGCAGACATATCTAAATAAGTTGAGGAAAATTTGGGCTGGGGGAGGCAGCCACACTCGCATTTTCTGAATAAAAGCCTCATATAGCCAAATGCCTTTGATAATCGACCCGGAGTCACAAATTTTAACTTTTTCCTCTTCGCCAAAGGGATGTAGAGGCTTTGGGTCATTAATAATTGATCACTTAGGCAAATCTCTCTCTGCCCAGTTGTAGACCAGGGCAGGGAGTACGCTTGTTTAACAACGCCCGGTTTTCTGGAACACACCGGCACATTCCAGGAAGGTTGGCCATACGGAACAATAGAGCTTACCTTTCTGGTAGCGGCCGCCACGCAGCCATTTCCCACACAGGGACGTTTGCCTGTGTCTGCGCTGCGATCCGCAGCGCCCTGGCCCTCGGAAACCATCCAATGGGATTTCTTAAATCCCTTTTACAATGTCTTTCCCGCCGGGAACCCCCCCCCCCCGCCCCCGACTGCCACCCAGTCTCCAGGCCTGATGCTCTCATCCCCGGCTGGTGCCATGTTGCAGAGGGCAGGCCTGGGGGCACAACTCTTTGCTGTGCCTTGGTTTTTATGGCCGAGCTCCAGCTTAGTTGTGGCTGCCTTTAAACACGACAAATGTGTTCTAATTTTAGAGCATCATGGCAATAATTGTTTTTATTTCGGTGGTGAGGAAAAGTGAAGGAAAAACAGCTTGGGACTTAACCGCCTTAGCCTGCAGCCTTCGGCTTTATTCATGCGATTTTTTATTTTCTCTCTCCCTCCCCGTGCACATACCATCTTCTTTAAGGCACGGCCTTAAATTACCTTTGCAAAGGTTATATGTTTATTTACAAAGAGCTGGCTATGAACCAGCCTTGCCGGAGGAGAACGGTGGTTTCTGGAAAAATAAACCTCTTGGGCTCTCTTGGCGCTGCCCAGGCCAAGGGAACAAGGCCACATTCCCTATTTCGAACCTGGTAGAGTTTATGGCTTCATGAGCCACCTGACCTGTATTGTGTGCAAATTTCATGAAAGTATGATGTGTATGTATTCCTAGAGGCATGCCGTTTGGGATATTTTCTTCCAGGGAAACTGTCATAATTACCCTTCAAGGTAAGAGTTTTACCCTCTCATTCCACACAGGAAAAATTCCGGTACGTACCAGCAACGCATTGATGGGGCTTCACACCTATGCAGGGATTATACGGACAGTGAGGTCAGAAATGTCAATCCCACGCCAGCATCCAGAGGCCTCTAAGGGAAATCGGAAGGGAACAGAACAGCAATAGCAAACTGCAGAAAAACCGGACATGCCAAACTGACTCACCAAGTAAAAATGTTATGAGGGCCTCAGATGTCTGGGCATTAACAACAACAGCAACAACAACTGGATATAAATTTGTTTTAATTCAAAATTTCCAGATAAGCACTTGAGTTTATTTGCCTAAAAGGAAGGGAGGGAAGTGGACAATAACATTGGTTATATTTTCGGGTGCATAAGTGACTAAGTCGGATAAACATGTGCCTTAGGCTCAGGTCATGATCCCAGGGTCCGCGGATGGAGCCCTACATGGGACTCCCTGCTCAGCCGGGAGTCTGCTTCTCCTTTTCCTTCTGCTGCCCTCTCTGCTTGTGCTCTCAGACTCTCTCTCTTTCTCTCTCTCTCAAGTAAATTAAAAAGAAGTAAATAAATAAATAGATAAAATCTTTAAAACATTGTAGTTATAGGGGCGCCTGGGTGGCTCAGTGGGTTAAGCCTCTGCCTTTGGCTCAGGTCATGATCTCAGGGTCCTGGGATCGAGCCCCTCATTGGGCTCTCTGCTCAGGAGGGAGCCTGCTTCCCCCCCAACCCCCACCACTTGTGATCTCTGTCAAATAAATAAATAAATAAATAAATAAATAAATCTTTAAGAAATTTTAGTTATAACTTTATACATAGTTGATATAGAAAACAAAATAATCCTGGTTCTCTTTTTTGGGGGGTCAAAATTAATCAACATGTCACTGAAAAGTTTTATATATATGTTTATAAAATGGTCTGGTAAATTGTGTGTGTCTGTGAGACAGAGAAAATGGGAAAAACATAAAAAGTTGGAATTTGTGGTCTGGGTTTTGTTTACATAGATAAATACAAGTGAAAACGGGCATCCTAGTGATAAGCACTGGCCTTTCCCCTCTGTTCTGACCCTCCACAATCCCTTTCAGCTCTCCAGAGGTAGGATGCTTTCCCAACTAGATGCTCAGTGCAACTGACTTACGTCTGTTCTGGAGTTCTCAAAGGGAGAAGGTTCTCTCCACTGGCTGGCCCATCCTTCCAGATCCCATCCTCTGTCCCTGCCATCATTATCACTCCATAACATATTCATTTGTATTTTTTCATGTGTATTTGCTCATACATCTTTTTTCCCCAGTTATGCCCAGAAGCTTTGGGGGAGCTGAAAAGGTGGTTTTACTGTATTCCTTTTCAGCACTTCGCTTTTATCTACCTTCCCCACAGTAGGTTCTCAATACATATCATTCGTTTGACAGATATTCCAGGAACTATTGACTACCAAAGGCCCAGTGCAGTGTCTGGTGCTTAATAAGTGTTCAATAAATGTTAGCAACTTAGTCAGGTGGTGAGCAAAACAGAAAAGAAAGAAACATTTCAGAATCTCCCTTGCTTAGAACACACATAAAGGAGAATTTGATATAAAGCCTGGTTTATTCTCTTCAAATAAAATGATCACTTAATCTTTCTCATGCATTTCCTTTTTCCTCCCTTTATTATTAAACACGGACTACTTCTGCACCTAGTGGAAGCCTCTGCGATCCATCCAGTTCTTTCTAGTGATCTCCGAGGACAGACTATACATTTTCCAGAGTGCTGTCGAGAAACCTGTCACTTTTGCAATCTCCCACAGCTGTGTGTGGTGTTAGAGCATCTCAATGGGAACGGCGTCTCCCTGATGCTTCCCAGCTGCAGGAGGCCCAGTCTGATGACTCTTTTTGAGACTTTTATGGCTCCTACACTCACTTAGTGGGGATCTGCTTAACTATACCTTCCTAGTCATTGCAATTAAAAAAAAAATCATTAGAACCTTTCAACTTATGTTGGAATCTATAAAATTCTTGTTTGTGCAGGGCCTAAAACAGAATGCTAACCTGACAGATTTTATTTATTTTTCCTTTGTGGATAGATTTTCCTCCCCTCAACTCTCAATTCATTGCAAATGGGGCATGGCCATAATGCCCTGAATATAATTCTGACCCGTTGGAGAATTTCCAGAAATTTAGTAAGGGTCCAAGTCTGCCCAGGACACTCAGAAAGTTGGTGGCCTTAGAACGTGAGGTGAACATAACAGAAATCATGCCTCAGTTTGTGTCTTTCATTTTCTTGGTAATTTAATAGAGATAAATTTTCTTTTAAAAATTTCATTGTGCTCTTCTCCTGCAAGCTCTACTGCCTTTAACAGATCATTATTAGGTTATATCGTAGTTATTAATAAACCCCCTAATGAAATCTTTGCTTTAGAGAAACAGAAAATAATTTTTATGGCTGGAAAACTGGGAAATCCCATTTCCCAGAGAATTATAGGCTTTTAAAGTGGCATGGAAGAACTGATCGAGCAACCCAGTGGTAAACAGTCTCCATGGTGGGAAGAGGATTGTGCCTCAAAGCTCATTAAAGGGATTGAAACATCCCAAGGAGGGAGAGATTCCAGGAAATAAAAAGCAGAGAAAGATTGTCAGGAACCGAAGATTGAAAAGATATCATGAGGGAGAAAGCCATCTTCTCTTGATACTACTTGCCAATTTATGTTTCGTTTGTGTAGACTGCACACTGAACACATTTAGAGGGCATTATTGATATGTAAATCTGTGTGAATTGTGCCTCCTAGAGATTTGCAGAGCACAACCCTTTACCTTTCTTCACTTGTTACACGCATCTTAAAATGATATTTATGAGGATCCTGGGAGGACCATTAAAGAGGCTGGAACAGAGCAAGGACTTCGAAAAATTTTCCCTCTGTGTGGTGTGATGGGTATCAGTCATCAAGGTGAGTACCTGGCAATGTTTATAACCCTAGTGAGCCTGGGGAGTCTAGAGCTGTTCAGATCCAGATGCCTCTGGGGCTCAAGTCCTTGGGTGGTATCAAAGTGGGAAAAGGAGGAGGATAGTGGGATAACTCTCTTAGTTAAGGTGATGATGGCTGCTATAAATAGTTCTCCCACACGTCAGTGGCTTCATACAATCCTGATATTTCTCAAGCACATTTATTCCATGGGAGTATATCTCCAGGATGGTGTCCTCCCAGAAGTAAGGCAGAGGCCCAAGTTCCTTCCATCTTGTGGCTCTCGCGTCTTCAGTATGTGGCTACTGTGGTTGCTGCAGGGTGGAAAAGGAACTTGAGGATTGTCCCTGAGAGCCTGTTCTCCATCAGACCTGGCTGAGGTTCACACCACTCTGCGGATGTTCCTTTGATAGTCTTGTGATCAGATGTCCACACATGCCTTCAGGGAAGGTAGACAAATGTTGATGAGCTGTGGGTCCACGAGGAAGAAGAAAGCAGTCTCTTCCATACTTCTGTCAGAATCACCTGGATTTTATCTTTTTAAACGGGTAGAAGACCATCCCAATATCATCCCCAGATTGGGTCTTCTGGATTTAGAAGCTGAGCTGCATTCATATAGAAATCTTTGCTTCTTCTCAAATTACTGGAAGAAAAGGAGTCACATGAGGAGGGAAGACACGTACACAGGTGTGTGCACACGTGGTTCAAACCTGAAAGGCAGTGTATTTTTAATTAAAAAATTTAAAATCGTAGTACTTGTGTCTATTTTTGAGTGTTCACTCCTTGTATGATTTAGAATTTGCGATTCTAATCCTTTAACGGAAAAATATCTAACTCAAAGAATTTTGATGGATACTGGTTTTTCAGCCAGACTTGAAAAAAAGTATGCCATTTTACTGCTCTTTTTTGTTGTTGTTTTTTTAAAATTCCTGATCTCATTAAAATTTATGGGAGATGTCTATGGGATTCTTTCTCTTCTGAACTTTCACTCTTTACAAACTACACCGGGGACAAAGCAGAAGTTAAGTTACCTCTCAGCTGTGTCTATATTTGCAAAGGATTTTCTTTATCTTTTGTTTAGTTTTGTTCACTAATAGCTATAACATTTATTTTTTTAAAAGATTTTATTTATTTATTTGTCAGAGACAATGAGAGAGAGAGAGAGAGAGCGCAGGAGCGAGAACGAGTGTACAAGCTGGGGTAGAGGGAGAGGCAGAGGGAGAAGCAGGCTCCCCACCAAGCAAGAAGCCGGATGAACTCAATCCCAGGACCCTGGGATCATGACCTGAGTGGAAGGCAGACACCTAACCAACTGAGCCACCCAGGCACCCCTTGAATGTTTTGTTGAAATTCCATATGTTTCCCTTATCTTTCTTAGGAACTTTCTTAAGCAAATACAGTTTGATAAAAATCAAAGGACCCACCGTTAAGCTCCCAGCTTGGAGGTGCCGCTCACACCTTGGAAAGCTTTATACCTCAAAATACTGAAATATGTTACACACTTAATGAAATGTGGTGTTTTCTGTCATTTCTGTAAGTCATCAAGCAACAGACCCTTCGACAGACACATTGCCGCAATGGGAAAATCAGATCCCTTTTATATCATTTTGCACTGCGATGCCTTTTCCAGGAACGTTATTCACAGTAAACACAGGGAATTTTGGTAAACGTAGTGAGTTCTTTCTTCCCTTTTAGTAGTGAAGCTTAAAACCCTGGGCCTGGCTCTTGGGGAGCAACTGCCAATGGGGACTGTAGGAAGCTCCTCTGTAAGGCAAGCCCCAGGCAATTCTGAGGAGATACCACTGGAAAACCTGCATCCTTCCTTCTCCTGCTGATCTGGGGCCTGATCCCAACTTGGCCTATCTGAAAAGTGCTTCACCAACATTATTGACACATATTCTGGCTTTATAATAGTGTGCAAATGTTAGCCAAGCAGTTGCTGAGCCTGAACCTTCTAGGGACTAGTAAGTTCCAGAATAACTTTGGGAATATAGACCTGTCTCTTGGCTTGCTTCAATTTGAAAGGCATGGCCCATGCTCCGTTGTTGAATACTTACAAGGCTGGCTTGATTCCAAAATTATCATAGGTGGTCAAGCGACTTAGAAAGTGTGGTCTCCATCCTCTGGGGCATATTCAATTAAAATATTAAACTCTTCTCATTAATACATGCTAAGATTCAGGGATCGAAAGGTCAATAAGACAGTTTGTGTTCCGAACCAGCTCATATTACCTAAATGGGACATATTAAAGGAGAAAAACACAGATGTGAACCTATTTGTGTCAAACAAGAAAACAGGCTAGGAAAGGATATGTGAAGTCCGACTCAGAAAGTTCTCGAAAAGTCTGAATACACTAGAGATGACACCTGGTTGGACAAAACAGACCCCACCCTCCTCGTTCTGTATCGCTAGGATTACTCACAGGAAAATTTGAACACGGAGGGTGGAGAGAAACTTTTCCCACTATTACACTGGATTATGAAAATGTGTCCAGTGGGTGGAAAGGACTTTGTTGCGTAACTGAGCCATGGCTCGAAGAATTATCCTAGGCTGGGGAGTGGCCACTGGCTGCCCTTAGTCTAACCCAAGTAGAAGTTAGCACAGCTTATAGACATCTGGTGTCCAAACCCATATATGTACACAGCTAGGCCACAGTTGAACCCGGCAGCTCCTTCCTGCGTCCTTCTTAACCGGGAGAGTGTTTATGTAATACTTTCTATGGCTCAGTTTTGCACAACTTAAAAGAGTCAACTTTCTTTGAACTTTAGGGCCCATTTCCACTCAACCAGCTGAAATAAACCCTCTTCTTATTCTCATTCAGGCTCCAAGGGCTCTTTCATTGTTGGATGTCAAATTTTGTACCTGACACTGTGTCTTACACGTTTGGGGGCCTCACTTAGTACTTGTGGAATGCATGGAGAGGGGAATGAATGCATGACTGAATTCATCACCCCCAAATTCCCGTATTCTTGGCTCTGCAGGAACCTGTCGGCTCCACATTTCCCTACGTGGACTGGAGCTTTGTCATAATTTACCAGCTAGGTATTTTTCATTCAAAGTCCTAGGCAGAGCATCTGGTCATTGGAAACAGATTCAGCAAAGTTTTCTCTCTCCTCTTTGCCGAAATCTCACGGCAAATAAGAGGAAAAGAAAGACAAATGAGGGCAGAACATTTCATATGCTCCGTTGATCTGCCGAGTCTGTCTGGTTAGTTTTCTTCTCCTTTTGAGTACACAGACACATAAAGCATCACATCTGAGTCTTTTATATGGATGAGGAACATCTGTTTAACCTGAATGGTTCAATGTGTTTCTTAAGAATTGTGTTTACAGAATTAATTTGGTTATAAATATGAGAACAAATTTAGGCTACAAATTTAACTTGGTTTCTCCCTAAGGCAAGCTAATTCATAAAATCCGAAATATTGTTTGGCCCATGAAGTAATGTTTCCTCTAACTTCATAAGTAAATGGAAGGAGAAAACGTAATAAAGCTCAAATCCCCAGCAGCTAAAAAGTTAACACCTTAGTGGTGTAGAGCCAAAATAAGAAAGAACTGACTGTTGCCAGCAGGCGAAAGGTCTCAAACCCGTTAAACTTCTTTCTTAAAGCTGTAACCCGGCTCTTTTAAGTCGCTCACCTTTCACCCACTACGCCCCTTTCTCTGACCCCAGAACGATAGTTATTTGTTTAGCATTGTGGTAATAGAGTTTGGAAATCTGAAAAACATTAAGTTAAATGCAAGAGTGTTGAGAAGGTGGAATTCTTGAAATGAGCTGAAGAAATTCTATCTGGAAGATTTAAACATTTTTTTTTTTTGGACATAGCAAAGTTTTTTTTTTTTTTTCTTCCCTAAGTAAAGGAAAGAAAGATGCTGTTGTTTGTGTGTGTACGTGTGGAGAGTGAGGACAAGCAATGCTCTCTTTAGCAGCTAATTATTTTTAAGATTATTACAAAAGGAAAAATTGAACAGGCCAGTCAAACTTTGGATTGAAGTTGGGTACATTTGCCAATTCCACAAATTCTGAAAAATTTGATGTGTTTGTTCACGTGAATGGACTTTCCAATCTGCAAGGTTACTTGGGGAAGACACAAGATTCCTACAAGTGTTTATTTTTCTTTGCTGTGCTTAGTTAAATGAATTTGTGTCTCTTCTCCTTCAAATGTATTAATCAGAAGCAAATGAAGACCTGATATTGTGAGTCCTTTGAAATAATATTAACAATATGAGAGACTTGTGCATGTGTTTAATGTAATAATGTCTTAATTGAATAATATTAAAAGTATGTGTTGTCTATTCCAAAACATTGTGATTAAAAAGTGCAAAACATGAGTCAATCTCAGTATTTTTTTCTTTATAAGAATTATAACCACATAGACTATTACCCTTTCACCCACCGTTTTTGCTTTATGCATTAGCTAAGGCTTTCTTCTGTCAAAGAGTTTTGGTGCCAAGACTTATCTGGATTATTCTTGATAATCTGGAGTTTAATTTCTAAGTGATGAGAGAGGCACTTCTAATTTTTTAGTTGGGCAATGTGGTTGGCAACAAGGTTAAAACTGGCCAGTAGATTGTAATCTTAAGTGAAGGTAATAAAATAAAGTATCACAATACCTCTACTTGCATCAACTTTAGAACTGGTTTTCTGGAATAATTTGGGAGATATTAAAAAGTATTTCTGATCTGTATCTATATATCTGTGTCTATATTTATGTATCTTTCTAGCTACCTACCTTCCCATAGCCTTGCTTGGTGCCTACATTACTCAGTCCATCCATTTATTTATGCATTCAACAAACATTTATTGAGCATATATTTTATAACTGGTGCCATGCAAAGCACTGGAGATAACGATGGAAAGACAGATCTCAAAGAACTTTGGGTTAAGGCACAGTAGACTTTGGTTAACTGTCAGATAGATACAACATTAAATACTATAAGTCATTTTGGATCTATGTGGTTTAGATAAATAACACTGAACCAGATGTCTATATATGTGGGTTTTTGGACCTATGTGCTCATTCCATTTTTGTCACTAACTATCCTGTGAAATATCTAGGACAAGTCTCTTCACTATCTTCCGCCTTATACGGTCCATTCTTGAACTCAGTGTTCATAAAGTGTAGGTTCTACAAGGACCCCAAGAGCATAAATGCATCCTGACCCTCCATGGCACTGTCAGTTCTCTCCCCTGGATTTCCACCATGTTCGTGGTGAACCTCCAGGATAGTGGGTGCCCTTTTGGTTAGATATTTGTTTAAATATAATTTTTTCTCCTGTTTTTCACATCTCTCTATCCCCAGCTCTAGCACAATACCTGCAATGTAGTATGTGCCAATAAATATTTGAATAAGTGATGTAATTAATTATAATAGAAAAGAACTGTGGAAGCATGAAAGCAATATGAATCTGGCAGTGATTATAATCTCACATACAGAATATCTATTATGTATCATGCATATTTTATTACATAATAGAAATCTTCTGTGTAGGGGGTACATATCACATATAAAAGGTGGCTTTCACCTGTCATGTGGCAGCATATCCTTATTAGAGTTTGTTGTACAAATGGTTGGAGGACACATCAAAGCAGGGAACCAATGCATGCCTGCCCAGTCACCAACGGCATGTATTCAAGAACAAACATCTTCTTTCCAGGTCACTACTCTATAGCTGATTTATTGACACATTACATCAGTTGCCTTCAGGACAACAAATAATCTGAAACTTGTCTGATCATCTGGATAAAACTCCCAGATCATTATGTCCACTGACATTAAACATCCAGGTCTTTTCAGATATTGATTACGTGGCTGTTTCTACACACATAATTAGTTTAACCATTTTTACAAATCCCTCCAGTGAGTTTGGTCAAACAACCAGGTAAGTCTTCTAAGAAATTAGTTTGTCTGATGTGCTTCACAAAACGTGTGCCCAATGAATATTTGTTGAGTTAGTCTTTTTACGGAGTAAATTATTTTGAATAAACTAGTAAGTGTCTGAATATCACAAATTCCACAAGAATGAGTGACTGGATTGTCCACTAGCTGCACAGATACCCTTCAAAGAACAGCATCTACGCATACGTATGGGGCAAATGGTCACACATTGAACAAATGCGGTGTGATTTAGTCATCCATGAATGCAAAGGTACAGAAATAGAACCGACCAGCACTTTTGAGGTATATGCAGTATTCATGCAGTGCTTTGCTTACTCTAGGAAGATACAGTCCTTGTTTTCAAGTTTTTATTTGTTTTATGAGCTTCTTATTGAGTTAGATTCTGTAGGTTTGATAAAACAGATTTTTTTTTAACTGCACACTAATTTCAAGAGTTAATGCTTTTGAAACGCTCCACATTCTGATGCTGTCAGTCACCCCAATCTGTACAAGGAAGCTTCTGCATATATCATATTTACTGACTGCAAAGCCTTTATGTTTTTGCTTAAAAGAAATACATATACAAGCACACAGAGTTATCAAGTAAACACTGTTCATTATCATCGGGAAAAATCGTGATTCACCAAGATCTTTTCTTATACTTTTTGTTCAGATCAGTTAGGAAACGATGTCAGATGAATTAATGTATTAGTTGTATTAGGATGATAAATGAAGAAATGAAAATTTTAAAATTACCATGTTACTTAAGTAAAAGCCCTGCAACATTCTATTTATGGATTTATTGAGGGTAAATTAAGGGCAAGTGTAGTTTTTCTTTCTTAGATGAAAAAAGAAAGTTTATCCTAAGCTTTAAAGAACCATCTGTCTATCTCATTTTCCTCTTGGGGTTTTAAAAATGTAGTACCAAGGAATTCCATTGATCCTACTTTACATCCCCAAGGATTTGCTTGTCTATGTTCTTTCCCAAGTATTGGCCATTTCCCATGACTATATCCAACTGTTAAGTACGAAGCGTCCCTTTCTGCTTAATCCCACCATGAGCCTGGAACTATTCTTAACCATAGTTGGGTTTTATTCTAATGACTGTAGTTATATCCCCCTGCCCCCCGCAATCAGCATCATTATAGAAAATGACCAAGATCATATCAAGGACTGTAGAGTAGAGCTCGTTGATCTCTAGGTTAGTTCTTAGCTGTAATTTTTTAAAGTCTTCAATCTTCATCCCAAACAGCAATATGACCTCTCTGCTGGAACCTCTTGGTTTTCTTATCTTGTAATATTTTCACCTCCATTTCATGGATATGTAGTCTCAGAGGTCCTCTTTGTTCCTTACATATTTCTTAGTCCTAGTATTTACTTTGTCATTGATTCCCATCAGTAACACCTTGGTAACTTGTTTTCATTTGTCATGAGCTTTTTCTTTCCATCAAGATGACTCGGGTTGGATCTGCATGATTGCTCTACTGTTCAGACTAATCTCTTAATTGAATCCACAGGCCCTCACTTCTCTAAGCAATTCTACACACAGCTACCTAAAACACAGCTTGGAAATTCTCATTTTCCCAGGCACAACTCGAGAAACCTTTTGGATGCCACAACATATATGCTAAAAACCACATTCTTCACTCTTGATCACTCAGTGCAATTCCACTCTCTCTCACGCCTTCAGTTGTACTGCGTCTCTCTCTCTTCCGCTCACCCAGCACCTCCCCCTACTGCCAGCATGAAGACTGTTTCAACGGGAACTATACAGAAAAGATGAAAGATGAAAGGTTTTGAGGGCAAACAAACCTGGGTATGAATCCCACGTCCCATCATTTTCAGCTTGTGTCAGTTCAAATACTTCAACTGGAAAATGGAGGTAATCCAACCTTTGACAGATGAAATCATTGTCCATGTGAAAATACATTCTGGAAAAATGGGAGAATTTATTAATGAGTGTTATGTGTGTAATAATCAGCTTGAAAAACAGGTTCCCAGCTCTGTTATTGACTCTGATGTGATAGTCCAACCAACTGTGTTCAATGGACTGGGTCTGGCAGACGAGAATTCTACCACTGAGCCACCCACACAATGGGCTGGGTCTGGTAGCTGTTAAGATCCCTCTGCAGAGAGGCTCAAAGTCCTTGTCCCTTCTTCACTAAGGGCTCCTGATCAGCAAGAGTCTTGCTTGTGGGTGGGGTTTCCATGCCCTGCAAATGATTTTCACTGGCAAATATCTTCTCATTAGTTTCCTCTTCTAAATAATATCTCACTTCAGATTTGCTCAAAAGAACAGATCAAAGAAAGTGTGTGAGGCAACAGAAGGAAGGGCCATGACAAAGTGGAACTTTTTTTCCCAGAGCTATTTTGTCAGGCCTGAAGATTTGTGGGGGGGGGGGGGGGGGAAATCTTGCCCATCTTTTTATTTGCCTTCCACTCATTAAAGTCTGCTGCAACCTGGGGTGCCTGGGTGGCTCAGTGGGTTAAAGCCTCTGTCTTCAGCTCAGGTCATGATCTCAGGGTCCTGGGATCAGGCCCCGCCTCGGGCTCTCTGCTCTGCGGGGAGCCTGCTTCCTCCTCTCTCTGCCTGCTTCTCTGCCTACTTGTGATCTCTGTCTGTCAAATGAATATATAAAAAAAATCTTAAAAAAAAAAAGTCTGCTGCAACCTGAAAAGAAACTAATCAAAAATTGAAACAGGGTAACATTTTATTTTAATGCTTCCCATGAAGTTAGTAAAACCTACTGAAATTAATCAGTGAGGTGGGTAATTTAATCAGAATGCATAAAAAATATGTAGATCTAATTGGTTAAGAATGCACTCAGAAATACATTAGTGTCTCCACCTAAAGTGAGTGTATAATAATAATCATAATAATAATAATATGTAGTGTTTTGTTTTTCAAAACAACTGGTAGGTTCACCATGTTTGGTCCTCATGAACAATGCTAACTATGAAATGGAACAGGAAACATAGTTTTAAAAACATAGAATGGTATTTTCTCCAAACGTTAGTTTCTCCATTGTAGATTAAAAAAATGATTTGCGATATTAGCAACTACATAGGAGAGTCCTAATTTTGATAATTACTCTCCTTTCAGTAAATACGATTTTTAAAAAACATAACAAATATGTTTTCTGGAAGTATATAAAATTTTTATTATATGGAAAATTCAAGGTTGTTCTTGTCCAAGAGAAAAGGTTTAGAAAATACGTTACTTCTGAAAATATGAGCTAAAAATTTGCTCATTACCCATTGAACCATTGTTCGGTTATTGGTCCATTTTCTTCTGCTCTACTGCGTGTGTGTGCATGTGAAATTAAAGTAGACATCGTTCCTGTTTCCATTTAACATCATGTCTTGGAATATCATCTCTTAAATAATCTTTGAAAACAAGATGATTATGGGTTATCAATATAGCATAACAATCATATAATTAATTTCTTCATGTTGAAAATTTAGTCCTTAAAAATATTTTTTTACAATTATCATGTCTTCTCATCATATTAAGTATTTACCTTTGACTCCAGAGGATATTTTTTTAGATCTCTTACTTGTGGGGCACCTGGGTGGCTCATTGGGTTAAGCCTCTGCCTTCGGCTCAGGTCCTGATCTCAGGGTCCTGGGATGGAGCCCCGCATCCGGCTCTCTGCTCAGCGGGGAGCCTGCTTCCCTCTCTCTGCTTACTTGTGATCTCTCTCTTTGTCAGATAAATAAATAAAATATAAAAAAGAAAAAAGAAAAAAAGAAAAAAAAAAAAGAACCAGAAGTCCAGTAGTCCATTGGCAGCATCTGGTAGTTCAAATCATAGATCTCTTACTTGTGTCAGCAGGTATAGACATTTTTTTTAAAGTGTACACAGGGTCTCTAAGAACATTTTTATTTAATAAATTAATAATACAAGGGGGCACCTGGGTGGCTTGGTTGGTTGAATGTCCAACTCTTGATTTCGGCTCAGGTCATGACCTCCAGGTTGTGAGACTGAGCCCTGTGTGAGGCTGCAGGTTGAGCATGGGGCCTACTTAAGATTCTTCCTCTCCCTCTGTACACTAAACAATTAAAAAATAACAATAATAATACAAGAAATCTCCTCAGTGCCTTGAATAAAGAGTGCATTTACATTTATTTCAGAAGATATACCTGTAGAAAAGGAAGAAACAGAACAGAGAAAGTAAATCGATGTCTTTAACCATCACTGCTGTCTGTGGACCAAGAGCTCCTTTAGGTGACCTTTGACATCATTATAACCCAAACCAGATGAGAAACCAGACAAATTTCTGGGAATATTCGTGAGCCCAAAGTATATTGTTACTGCTAAGGAAGAGTTGATCACTGCTGGAAGTAGGAATGACTTAATGCAACTTGAGAGCCCTCTTCTACCCTCACCGTCCTCAGCTTCCCCAGTGACCAAAGAGCCCCTCATCCTCTAGGCTCGTCACTTCCTTTGGACCTGGGCTTGTTCTCCTCTTCTGTGCATATGTGAGTGTGTTATACTTAGGAACTCTTTGAGATCAAGACATTTGTCAGTTGCAATTTTTTTTTTAAAGATTTTATTTATTTATGTCAGACAGAGAGCAGGAGCGAGCACAGGCAGACAGAGAGGCAGGCAGAGGCAGAGGGAGAAGCAGGCTCCCCGCCGAGCAAGGAGCCCGATGTGGGACTCCATCCCAGGACGCTGGGATCATGACCTGAGCCGAAGGCAGCCGCTTAACCAACTGAGCCACCCAGGCGTCCCTCAATTTTTTTTAATATCAAGGTCACACTACAGTGTTCTGATCATGATGAGTGTTCAGGATGTGTTCTGAATGAATAAATGTATTTTCTGGGTTATTAGTGAATGGGAACATTTCCAGTGACCAGAGTGAGTTGATAAAATTTTCTCATCTCCAGCACAACTCCTGGTAGGACACGGAGTCTGTTATTCCTGAAAAGGGGTAATAGACACAAAAAAGACTAGATATAGTAAAATTATGTTTTCTTATTTGTTCATCATATTTATCCTTTCTTTCTTTTTTTTTTTTTTTAATGTGGTCATTGAGGGATTTTTTAAACTTTTTTTTTTTTCAAAGATTTTATTTATTTATTTGTTAGAGAGTGAGCGAGCACAGGCAGAGGCAGAAGGAGAGGGAGAAGCAGGCTCCCTGCCGAGCAAGGAGCCCGATGTGGGACTCGATCCCAGGATGCTGGGATCATGACCTGAGCCGAAGGCAGCCGCTTAACCAACTGAGCCACCCAGGCATCCCAAACTTTTTTTTTTTTAAAGTAAACTCTATCCCAGATGGGGCTTGAAGTCATGACCCCAAGATCAAGAGTCACATGTTCTACTGACTGAGCCATCCAGGTGCCCTTGGCAACTGAGTTTTAATTAATAAACGTAGTGTGTTTGAATCCAACTTCCCTCCTTTTGGTTATAATAAAAAATAGAATCTCTTGAAGAGGAAGAACTTCATGCAGGATTTTCTGAATAAAAATAAAAAAGATGTCATTTAGGAAACCAGGTGACTATTCAGGAAGTCCCTTCCATGAATAATATCTTCATTGGGTAACCACAGCTAAATGTCTGGCTATTAATATATTTTTTAAGAAATTAATTTTTTATTAAGTCAGTAGAAAAAAAAATAAATTGGGTGTTTCACAAGATTAGCAAAGGGAAAAAGCACACATTAATTTAATTTAATCTCTTGCTTGGAGAGAGTGCATCCTCTTCAATTTTCTTTGAATATTTAGAATAGAAATTTATGGGGGCACCTGGGTGGCTCAGCAGGTTAAAGCCTCTGCCTTCACCTCAGGTCATGATCCCAGGGTCCTGGGATCGAGCCCCACATTGGGCTCTCTGCTCTGCAGGGAGCCTGCTTCCTCCTCTCTCTCTCTCTCTGTCTGCCTCTCTGCCTGCTTGTGATCTCTGTCTGTCAAGTAAACAAACAAACAAAAAAATCTTTAAAGAAAAAGAAATTTATATGGGACGCCTGAGTGGCTCAGTTGGTTTAGTGGCTGCCTTCAGCTCAGGTCATGATCCCAGCGTCCTGGGATCGGGGCCTGCATCGGGCTCCTTGCTCAGCAGGGAGCCTGCTTCTCTCTCTGCCTCTGCCTGTGCTCGCTTGCTCTCTCTCCCTCTCTCTCTGACAAATAAATAAAATCTTTAAAAAAAAAAAAGAAATTTATGGAAAAAAATGAAAAGATAGTGTAGAGAGTTCCCATGTACCCTGCATGCAGTTTCCTCTATGATTTACATGTTACCTTCCTATGATAAATTTGTCATACTTAATGAACCAATATTGATACATTATTATTTATTTTATTATATATATGTATTATTATATATAATGTATTCATTTTATTATATATTATTTATTTATTATATATTTTATTAGTTTATTAGATTTTCAGAATATGTTCCCTAATATCCTTTTTATATCAGGCTATGGAAATTCTCTCAGATTTTCTTCAGTCTCATGACCTTATAAGTTTGAAGAGTACTGGTCAGATATTTTGTAGAATGCTTCTCAATTGGGATTTGTCTGATTTTTTTTTCCTTATGATTAGACTGGTGTTACAGGTTGTGGGGAAGAAGACAACAAAGGGTAAGTGATATTCTCGTCTCATCTTATTAAGGATATCTGCTATGGACAGGACTCATTAGGTTTCTCTGATGTAAAGTTATTGTTTTACTCTTCTTTCCACACTGTACTCTTAGGAAGGAAATCTCTACGCCCAGCACACACTAAAGGTATGGAGAGTTATGATTCTCCTCATTGGGAATGGAGCATCACGTGTTTTTGGAATTCTTCCACATGGGAGATTTGTCTATTCTCCCCTGTTTATATTTTTGTGTGTTTGTTTCCCTTTTATTTTTTGTATATAGACCTCCAATTATTCCCATGCCATTTGTTGAAAAAATGACCCTTCCTTCATCGAAATTTCTCTGCACCTTTGTCAAAAAATCGATTGACTGTGTCTGTGTGGGTCTGTTTCTGGACTTTCCATTGTTACATAAATCTATGTTTCTCTTCCTTTCACCAGTATCATACTCTCTTGAATATGCAGCATAGTCTTAAGTTTTGAAACTAGATAGTATGAGTCCTCTAACTTGTTTTACTTCTTTAAAATTGTGTTAGGTATTGTGTTATTATTATTGTGTTGGTCCTTTGCCTTTCCATATAAACCTATGAAGCAGTCTGTCAATATCTATAAAATCATTTGCTGGAATTTTGATTATTGACTGGGAGGTGTGGAATCTCTAGTTCAAATAGGTAGAACTGACACCTTGACATTATTGAATCTTCATCCATAAACATGTAATATTGTTACACTTATTTAGATCTTCTTTGATTTCTTTCTTTGTTTCATAGATTTTTTTTTATTTATTTGGGAGAGAGAGTGAGAGAGAGAGAACATAAGTAAGGGGAGGGGCAGAGGGACAGCCAGACTCTGCTGGGTGGGAGAGCCCAATGTGGGGCTCAGTCTTGGGATTCTGGGTCATGACCTGAACTGAAGGCAGATGCTTAACCAGCTGAGCCACCCAGGCATCCCTTCTTTGATTTCTTATATCATGTTTTGTCATTCATATATAGATGCTGTGACTATTCCATTAGCTTATTTTTTCTTTGCTGTAGTTATGGTGCTATTGTAAATGGTATGCATATACCTCACTTATTAGCACTTGGAGTTTTTTGTTTGTTTTGTTTTGAATTCTTTGCAATTTTAAACACAGATAATCCTGTCTTCTACAAATAAAAGCAGTTTTATTTCTTCTTTTCCTGGTTGTATCCTTGTTTATTTCTTTTCTTTGTCATATTGAACTAGTAGGCCTTCTAGAATGAAGTTAAATAGGAGTGATGAGAGAGAATATTGTCTTATTCTTATCTCAAGGGGAAAGTATTTAGTCTCATACCAGGAAGTATGATGTTAAATGTAAATTTTTGTAGACTTATTTCTATTAATTTAAGAAAATGTCCTTCTAATCCTAGTTTACTGAAAGTTTTTATGATAGATTTTGTAAAAAGATTTTTCTGAATCAGTTGATATGATCGTGATTTTCCTTCTCTATCCAACTGATGTCATAAACTGCATTGATTGATTTTAGAATGTTGAACCAGACTTGCATACCTAGAATAAATCTCACTTGGTTGTAGTATATAATTATTTTAATACATTATTAGATTTTATTTGCTAGCATGTTACTGAGATTTTTATGCCCATGTGCATGAGAGATATCAGTCTATTTTTTTCCTACACTGTAATATTTTTATCTGGTTTTGGTATTAGGGTAATTACCTAATGAGGATAATTTTGATACCTTAGAATGAAATGGAAAGCACTCCCTCTGCTTTGTTTTTCTGGAAAGGATTGTGAGGAATTGGTATCACTGACATTTTAAGTATTTTGTAGAACTCCCTATATTAATATTTATTGTCTTGTTTTATATTATTCTGTTTGCTGCCTGATCTACTCTAGAAGGATGAGAATCCTTTTCAGATAAGCTCATGTTATATTTATCTCTGTGTCCCTTACAATAACTAACAGGCACTGTGTGATTTGTGTGTGTGTGTGTGTGTGTGTGTGTGTGTGTGTTGTTATTTTGTAAGTACCTAAATGATCAACTATATGATGTAGTTAAATACAGAGTTTAAGATATGATAATCCTCTAACTTCTGGGGCGGGGAGGATGGTAGAATCAATAATAATAGCAAGGTGAGAATCATGTCCAAGTTAGGAGATTTTAGAGAAACTATGTAGGTAGAAGGGACAAGAGGAAAAAAAAAGAAAGGAAGAGAGAAAGAAAGAAGAAAGGAAGGAAGGAAGGAAGGAAGGAAGGAAGGAAGGAAGGAAGAAAGAAAGAAAGAAAGAAAGAAAAAAGAAAAAAGCCAGAAAAAGCCAGAGAAAGCCAGAGAAAGGAAGCAGAACCATAGCACACATTGATGGAGATTGGAACT
This sequence comes from Taxidea taxus jeffersonii, assembly GCA_003697995.1. NCBI lineage: Eukaryota > Metazoa > Chordata > Mammalia > Carnivora > Mustelidae > Taxidea > Taxidea taxus. Next base: position 17,812 of record RCUC01132383.1, on the reverse strand, counting down.
TTGGGTCAGGACACCTGAGCGGGAGCACATTTGCTTAAGAGAAAGAAAGGTAAAACGGTGGTGTTCTTTCACCAAAATGCCATTGAGAATATGGCTAATGGTAAGAACCTTTAAAAAGTTTGTGCTCAATTGGTTGGCTTAGGAAAATCATGGGCATGGATCTTTAGGGAAAGGATTTTTAGTGGACCAGTCTAAAACTGTAGTCTTATTAGTCATCCCTGTTAGTGGGACCATCTTTGTGGCAATAGCTGGCTTATCAGTCTGAAGAAACATTATTTTCTGAAGTTTCTCTTTTCTGCAGAAGGAAGAGCCATGAAGGAAAGTAGGCACTTATTCACAGTCAGCTCTTTAGGCTCAAAAAGAGGGAAGATATGATTAGATCTTTATTTTTCTGTGTTGCATCAAGGAAACCTCTTGGAGTTAGAGGAATAGAAATCCTGTGTGAGGATTTGAGCTAACTGTGGAAGCCCTAATCGGTATTTCAGTCCTTATCTTGTGGCTGCAGGAAGTTCAGCCAAAAAGAAGAAGGAATAACTTATAGAAAGATTCCACCCTTAAAAAGAAAGTATCATTCTGCTGTCATGTATACACAACAACAGTGCACTGCTCTTCAAAGAAGGGAATTTCAAACTTGGCTAGCTGGTAAGAATCTTCTGGACTGTATACTAAATACACCTCTTCCCTAGCAAAACCACAGACATTCTTCTTTAACTAAAACGGGATCTGGCCCATGAATCTGCATATTTTAAGGATGTTCACATGTTTCTGGTGATCAGCTAAGTTTGGGAACTCCTGAGTTAGTGAACATTTCCATGTGAAGAACCATCAGAGAAGCCAGGGAACATAGTCTTGAGCTGTCTACTGTTGGGAGGCAGACTCTGAAGAGCTCAGATGGAAACAATGTGAAGTTTCGGTAGGAACAGGGACGAGGTGCCATTTTGGGCTGCCTTGCCCACTAATAGATGCCCCAAGCATAACTAGCTCCCTCACCTTTTCATTTTATATTTTTTATCTGTTACGAAACAGGAAAATAACATCCCCAGCCTTTTGTCAATCTCTGCATTCTACCAGAAAAGAGGAGAAGAGATACAAGAAAAGAATCAAAAAGGGAAGGAAGGAGAAGGAAAGAAAGCAAGAACATATTTATGTACATTAACCTGCTTCTAGGAAGAGGCAGAACTACAATTCCTGTTTTTTTTTTTATTTTGTTTTTTAATGAAAACATTAATTTGAAAAATTTGATGTTGACAATGGCTGATGTGAGGCCATTTTTTAAAAGCTTTGATAAAGACAAATTGAGCCAATTTTTTTTTTTTTTTCTGAACATATGTTATGTTGGGTGTGATCACTTGTTCTGGAGTTACTTTTTGAATTTCTGGACATGGCCTAAGAGAATCACACCTGTATGTTGGGAAGACTCAAGTCCAAGCAGTGTTGTTCTCATAGAGCTCCCCTTTAGGAAACGCCTTTGGGTTCCTTTCATTTGGCGATGGGGGGGGGAGGGGGGGAGGGGGAAGAAGGTAGGTCAGCCTTACCCAGAGCATTTCATGGTCTTCAGGGATATTTCCAAACCCTAGCCTAGCTCTATGGCTATCAGAGACTTCCTGAATGACCTCAAGTAAAATACATACTCCTTACACAGGAAAAGTGAAAACAAGAGCTTTACAACAATAGGGCAGTGAAAGATGAAGTAGCTTTTAGGTATTTTAGGCAGCCATCCCAGCTTCCAACCCCGTCCCTCCCTCCCAACCTCATGTGGGGTTGCCTTAAAGAAGAAATATATCATTTCTTTTTAAAGATTAGACCATTTATACTTTTCTAAATAATAAGAGGATCCTGAATTGTTCAGCAAAGTCCAGATTCTCAATTCAATGGGAAAAAGTGCACACACTTTCTCTTTTTCTATGGTTTTGGGCAAAGTGACTTTGATCTCGCGGAAATCTGGGGGTGTAAGAATGTGTGTGTGTGTGTGTGTAATAGCACTCTCATTTCTCTCCTCTCTCTCTTTCTCTCTTTTCTTCTGGATTGTCTCCTGGTACGCAATCCTGAAGCTTGGCCTCATGCTCTCGGGCCTTCCCTTCTTATTTATTTCATCCCAGTCAGTGAGACCGCTCCGTCCCCTCCTCTGGTCCCTTCTTTCTGTGGTTCCCAGAGAGGAACGTGAGTTTTGAAAGTGTCAGAACAGTGTAAATGCTGATGTATAGGCCACAGTTGTTTCTCTCAAAGGCCTGCGGAGCCCTCCCCTCTCCTCTGTTCCCTTCAAGTTGGGAATGATTCATCAGCTGGCCTTTAGCAAGAAAAGAGGCCGGCCTGAGGTCTCAGGCCTTTGACCTCTGTGAAGAGAAAGGTCACACTGAGCGCAACTGTGCAAGCGACAGGGCAGGAACCACAGGCATAGAAATCGGAGGCAGGGGCGCCCAGCCGGGCGAAGGGGGATGGTGGGAGAGAGTGGGAATTTAGAAAAGTTAAGAGTATATTTCTAAGAGACTCAGTGGATCAGCTGACAGCCAGGGGCAGGGGTCATATTTATGCTTGATTTCCTGAGCATGTTACAGTAACATCTGCTTGTTAAGGGTCTTTAAGAAATAGGCATGGAGTCCAACCACTTCTGACCTCCTTCTACAGAAAGGGACAGGCTAAGGATTAGGGGTTCTTATTAATATTTGTTTGAGACTTAATGACCCCCCTTGCCTGGACATGATTTGTCAGCTTCACCCCATTTCTCTTTTATCATCTTGTTAAATATTTAAATACCCCCCTGCCCTCACCCCCGTGATGATCAGCGGGATAGTTTAAAACTGCAGGAAAAAAAAACTGTGGATTGGGGAGAAATATGGAATAGGAAAGATAACCAAAGCAAAACAAAACACAACGACAACCCAGGGAATTCTTTACATGCCCGAGTCAAATCGTTTCACAGAAAACTTTCGACTTTGGACACCATAGAATAAAGTCACCCGGAAATCGTGATATCCTATAGTACTTGTTGCAGAGATGGGTGTCTGAAGCTCAAACTAAGGACAAAACTCACAACTGAGGGGAGGTTGAGGACAAAATCTTGATTCCACTCTTCGTTGACCTTTTTTTCTATGAGTCACTTTCATGTTCTTTCCACAGATTTCCCTTAAAAACACAAACACAAACACAAAACCAAACCCCAGTTTTTTCTCCTCCCAACACCAAAGAATTGAAGTTCTTATGTGTCCCTCTCTTCTATCTTCAATTTCTCTGGCCCAAGTAATGATCGATGAAAGCACAAAGCAATTTCTGGAAAACAAGTTGGAGGAAGAAGAAAATGCTCCGAGGTGCAACATTCTTCTTCTTCTTTCTTCTGAAGAACACTGGCCGTGTGTCTGTTGGCTTCCCCACTGCGCATTTTGCCCGAGTTACAATTATCCAGATTTTGGTGTTTGCATTTCTCATGATTTTTCTTCAGATATTTCTGGAAGGATTCTGTTGAGTTTTGGGAAAAAAAAAAATCTCTCCATGCCACTGCAGCCAGGAGCAGGCATCGTTGGTGTGTTGTGATGCCTTAGCCATTTCCACCAATTTGCTGTAGCCTATAAAGCCTTTCATGATGGAATGAAATTCCGGAGCTGAGGGAAGAGATTGGAGATTGGAGATAGAGGACACTGATGTTAGCTAAGGGGAAAAAAGTTAAAATAAGCAATGTGTGATATCAGGGAAGGCAGCCTCTTTTGGGCTCCACGTCCACGGCAAAGTTCCCACGATCCAACCTTCCATGTAACTGTATGAAAACAACATGTTTGCTATTGGGGAAATCAGATCTGCAGAGCAGAATAGATGAGCATGGATGGGACATCTTCAAAGACAAGGGCTTGGGTGCGTGTGTGTCTGTTGTTGGTGGTGGGATGGCTGATAGGAGCTGTTCAAAACCACTTTGTGATTATAAATAATAAAAAAAAAATTCAATCGGAAGTGCGTTCTGCCAAACCTGACAATAAACCTGCTAGCAAGGCATTGAGATTTTCTTAATCAGGGTCAGACCCACAAGCATAAGGCCAATGAGTTCAGTGGGAAAAATGACTCTTCTTCCCTGTTTTTTCCCCCTTTCCTTTTCTCTTTCATTTGGAAGGGACCCCCTCATAAACATGCAGAGCAATTTTCCAGTACATTAACCCAGGAGGGATCCTCTTTCTGTCAGTTCAGGAGACGGAAAAGTTGAGAAGCAGGGGGAAGGGAAGATGGATGGGTCTGGGATATAAGAGGGGGCAGTTTTTCCACTGTCCGGCCCTGTACACCTAGGACAAAGACTTCATTGACTGCAGTGCTTGACATCAGCCTCATAAACTAGTAGTCAGGCACAAAAGGTCTGACACTTGAAAGTACAAGTCCCTGCCTCCTTTCCATTACAGCGGTGCAGGGGGGTTGGGCCTAACAGTGGTGTCCCTTTGTCAGCCCCTAGGACAAGGGGTGAAGATAAATAGTGTTGACTTTAATGTAGTCACACAATTTTGCTATTTCCCCAAAGACAACATTTCCTCCCAGGCCTCACATCATGGCCCCAGGAGATATAACTCTGTTCCCTCTGGCCAGGGAGCAAGGGTAGAGCCGACCTGGGAGAGCAAGGAAGGCACAGAGCGGCCGTGTGGCTGGAGGGCAGAGGAGGGGACAGGCACAAGCACAGAGTCGTGGGATCTGTCCCTTGTCCTCTGTGAGGAGTGGTATGGTTTTCATGCATTCCAGCTTGGTCACAGTGGTTTCTTTTATTTTCTTGAGATCCTGGAAATGGTCCTAGAGTGGGGGTTGGGGGGAAAGGATGCAGGAAGCAAGACTGAGAATCATGTATAATTAAATGATTTAAAGGATTTTTAAAAAACCACTTGTATCTTTCTGATTGTCACAGGCCAGAGAGTAAAATGCTTTGCTGGGAACATTTTGTAACAGGACAAAGAGAAGCACTTGGGTAGAATGAGAGACTTCAAGAATTCCATGTGCGGAAGGAAGGAGCACGTTAGCTGTGTGGTCTATTGCGTTGGGCTGTCACGATCATTCATTTTTATGTGACTGGGCATCAGCCCAGGTAAACCTTTTGTCTTTTTTTTTTTTTCCCCATGTTAGGGAAGAAAAGATTTGAACTATAGAACACAGAACCCATTTGGATTTGATCGTTTCTGACCGAGTTCAATTGGCTGGAGAGGATCACCTTCCCTGAATATCATCCTAAATCTCCGGGCTGTATAGTGCCATTTTGGATCTGTTTAAAAAGGCTCTATTGGAGGATCATGTCCGAGCTACCCCAGTGATAAGCATCTCTCTCTAATCAGACCCCCTTGTCTTCAGAGTGCACTCTAGGAGCCTTAGAGTGTCCACATTCTAAAGAACTCTCCAAGAGTATTTTATGGCAGAGAAAGAAACATGTGTTAGTTGAAATACTTACTGGTCCTTTCTGTTCAAGCTGAAGGAAAGTTAGAGACATGAATGCCAGAGGAAAGTTCTATTTAAATGCCAATAGTGGAACTCAGATCAATCATACATTAGTTCAGCTCTAACTTTTGGCTGAGTTTTCCTTCCCAGTTCCCTATCAGGTTTCTGAGTTTAGGGTCTTCTACTTATGACATTTCTTTGCATCATTTAAGTATATATTTTGGAAATTATTCATCCAAATTATTTCGAAAGCTTTATTCTACACAACTCTGCTATCATTGTGTTTTAGAGAACATTGGTCGAGCCTAAGATTTAAAGAGATCTTCATTAATGGGAAAATTCTGAGATCAGATCCTTTCTGTGAATCTTTTAGGTATACAAATTTACTCTAAAACTACTGGTTGCAAGTTAGAAAACAAGTATCTTGATAGCAGAATACATATGGACTAGCTTCCCCTTCACATGAGTTTAACCTCCTCTTTGGGTGAGGGCTGTAACTTAGGGATTTCCTTGTGAACTTACTAGCACCTGTTTTAAACTTACCCTGGTTTGCTTTTTAATGGTATGTGGCAACAATTTTGACTTATTGATAAGGGCATCATGTTTTGAAGAAGGCGAATTTCCCCAATGGCCTTTTGTCTTTACTTTTGGAATTCCTGAATTCACTCTTTCCGGTGTATTCTTATGGTCATTTATACTTTAGCAGAGCCTTGATTGTTTCCAGAAACCATAAGTTATGTCAGAATGCCACATCCATTGTCATCTCCCAGATCTGGCTTCTGGGAAAATAGCAGTAGGAATCTGATGATGACCCCTTCCTCTTCCCAGAGTCTTAGGGTCCTTCTTTCTTCTGGACTTTTGGACATTCCTCTGGGTTTTCTTCACCCTACATCCCCTGAGCTCTCAAACAGAAAATGTCATTTGGCAGCTCTCAGACATGTAGTGCTGAACATCTCTGTAGCAAGAAAAAAAAAAGTTGCATATGAGCAAATAGAAACCCAATTTGTAACTGGAGGAAAAAAGAAGTCCAGGCTCTATCTGAGGTGTTCTCATACGATGATGAGTTTCTAGAAAATTTGTTCAGCTTTCACATGTCCTTGGATGCCTCTCCTAGCCCATTCTCTTCGAGAAGGTACATAGTCCCACAGGCGTTTTGTGCCATGAGATGTCTAAAACAGAGAGTGAGAATTCAGAGCAGATCTTCTCACAAACAGGAAGTGACTGGACTTGTTTCTACTCTTTCCCTATTCAATTTCACTTCTATCTCCTGACTCAAAACACAGGAAGAACTTTCCACCAGGAGGTTTCTGGCAAACCTTAGGGTTGAAAATGTCCCCCAATGTCTTCTTCTGCCCTTTTCCTTGAAGGAAATCATCAAGGCAGTTGGCAAAACTCATGGGTTGGGTCCTGAGAAGACCTCATTGCTAGTCTTTGCTCTGTTAATTGAGCTTGGAAAACCACTTTACCCCCTCAGTTTTCTGATTTTTAAAATGGGCAAACCACACAACTCTGAATGACTTTTTTTTTTTTTTCTTGCTTGCTTGCTCCCTTTTTTTTCTAACAGTGAGTTGCATTGTAAGTAATCCTGGGGGAGAAAAAAGACAATGGTTAAGAAAACAACTGGGCATTGAAGAATATAATCTCAATTTAAGGTGCTGCGGTATCCCTTGTTTAAAAAAAAAAAATCAGTGAATTTCATGGATATAAACGACCAAACATTTCTTCTCCATATTTAGGCCTGGGACATAGAATTATAATTGGTATATCTTTGGAGTTTTCTTAGTTCTACTTGAGGACACAAAGTTTTGTAAACACACCATTAAAAAAAGGACTTTCCAGGCGGAGACCTCTGCATGTGGATGCCCCCATGGGATTCAGCAACTGGCCTGAATCTCCCAGTCTGAATCAGAGTTTAAGAATTCTTTTACATAAACATTTGTGTTTGGCTTATGGAAGGTCTTACTTTCTGACAAAACACTGTTTTCCTTTGCAGGCTCTAAAACCTTTCTTGTAGGTAAAATGAGTATGTCAACCCATTTATATTGATGCTGAGATAGCCTCTGGGCCACATTGTGAAACTGGTGTGTGTACTGGGAACCAGCCTGAGTCAGCAAGGCCTTTCTTTGTACCTCGTCTTTGTCTCTCAGAACTAGACTACTCCTGCGAATGAAAAGAAGAGATGTTGTTTTCCACCCAAAGACTGAAGAACTCCCTTGGTGCAGAGCACAGCAGTAGCCCTCATGCCCTGGGTCCTTATAGAACCAAGGCCACATGAACATAATCAGGAAAAGAATGGTTGTGTTTGTTTTGACCCTCTTCTCATTGATGTTGGCACCAAAGACTTCTGTTGAGGTCATGTGATTACTTGGGCACCTTGATGCCAAGGACATGGATCCCTTGAATTAAGGAGTAACCGTTGTTTCTAGTACTCTCTAGCCTTGTTTTGTGCCTGAGTGATTCAACTTCATGTGATAGTAACTTCGTAAACACGTTCACTTCAATGACCCAGGCACCTGAAACTTGGCATATCTCAAACTCAATTCCTGTCTCCCTTTAGAAAAATGGGCTCTGCTCCCTCCTTCATTTGCCTATTTGTATCATGATCATTATCTTTGTTGTTCAGACTCAGAAGTTTAGTTGCATCTCTAATTTTGCCTTCCCTTTCTCTCTTGCTTCCTTTTTTTTTTAAGATTATATTTATTTTTTATTTGACAGACAAAGATCACAAGTAGGCAGAGAGGCAGGCAGAGAGAGAGGAGGAAGCAGACTCCCTGCCGAGCAGAAAGCCCGATGTGCTTGATCCCGGGACCCCAGGATCACGACCTGAGCTGAAGGCAGAGGCTTTAACCCACTGAGCCACCTAGGCGCCCCTCTCTTGCTTCCTCTGTGCTAACAGTGATGGGGTCCCACTGAATCTTTCTCACTTCTATGTCCTGATGCTATCCTCTCAAATGGTCCTGTCTGAATTACCACCATACCCTTCTGAGTTTGTTTTTCATCCCTTACCCAAAATGGTTCTCTGTTCCAGTCATCTCTCTTCTACTTATGCTCCCATGGCTTGTGCCTCATGCTTGTTTTTCCACCCAGAACAAGGTATCTTATATTTTTTTCATCCATTTCAACTCACATTCTTTAGCAAGCCTACCTTGACCTCTCTAGAGCTCAGTGCATGCTTTCCTTCTGGATGTTAACTAGCATTTATCATGTCTTTCATTATTTTCACTTGAGAAAACACATACAATACCTAATGCAGCCTTCTAGAAGCTCTTAGGACAACATCATGGGAAGTTTATAAATCTGGTCAGGAAGTTAGGTATAGAGGTTAGTAGTAATAGTAACAATGGTAATAATAATAATCACCATCATCATATTGATACTAGTTATTACTGATTGAGTGGCTCTTATGAGCCAGGAACTATTCTGCACATTTGGCTGTCATTGACCCTTTAATGCTGACAATAACCCTATGAAACTATTATTCAATACCCCACTTCTCAGATGTGAAAGTCAAGGTGCAGGCCGTCTCCGTCCAATGAAAAACAAGTTTAAAAGAGTTCCAAACAATTATGAAAGCCCAGCAGGAGAGAGGACATCCATCTGGTTGGGAAAACTTTTGTGAAATAGCTTTAAAAGGAAAAGGAAAGTAATTTGGTATTTTCCATTTCATTGATTAGAAATAGTACATCTTTCAGCCTCGTATTGTTGTAGTTCTATGAGTTCATGTTTGTGCTGGATGGTAAGCTCCTTGAAGCGGGATATCAATTATTTTTGTCTCTGCAATGTGTGACTCATTGCCTCTCATATAGCAGGTGCATGGTGATTGAGCTACCTTTGGTTTTCTTGAGCACAGAGATGCTGCATGTCAGTTTTTTTTTTTTTTCACTGTTACCAGATATATATGTCAACTTGTCTTCTAGTTTGATTGTTGGGAAGTAGGCCACTGAGTATATATACTGTCTATATACCAATATAATTAAAATAATATTTTTTTATTTCAATTGATTTTGAAATATATCAGGAACTCTTTGCCTCCGCTCTTCCTAGCCAAGCAAGAATGGATTTATGATGGAAGGGATTAAGGCTGGTCTAGGTGAGCTGATTTAAGTTGCTGAAGATTTTCATTCAATCAGCACTGTTCTCTTGAGTTCTCATTTTGGTAGTTATGTCCTTTCTAGTAGGTCAGTGCCTTCCTCATAGGGTTGTTGAGAGGATATAATAGAATAATTAAAAAAGGGGAAATAATTAGAAAAAACTTGGCACATAGCAGTTTTATAGTGTGAAATATCACCATCATCATCACCATCATCACTTGTATTCATATACCCTTACATGTCATTGGATACCAGTGACCAAAATGATGGCCATAGTTCCATTACTAATATCAATAGTACACTTGGTTGTGTGGCCTTAGTAGAAGATTTTTAATACTCAACTCAGTTAATCTTTCCAGAGCAAAGATATTGTTGTACTTCATTGATACACAAGAGGGAATCATCAATTCTCATGCATCGTATTTGACATTCTTTTGGGGGAGGGGGGCTGCAGTATCCTTTGCTTGGGGAAAGTATCTATGACTCTCCACACACACCTTTCCACACCTCCAATTTGGTCTCTAACTTTTCAACATTCTTGATGTCAGTGCGGATACCATTTACCTGCCCGTCCACAAATATATTTATTTTAAAGTTTACTAGCAAGTAATAGCTCTGAAATGTCTAAACTAAAACTGAATTTATGGTTGGCCACAAACTTTTTTCACAAATCATTTGTCTTTTAAATTAAATGCATTTAAAAACCATGTTTAAAAAAGAAATCTTTCTTTCTTTTATTTCTCTCTTTCTTTCATTCTTTTTCTTTCCTTCCTTCCTTCCTTCCCTCCCTCCCTCTTTTCTTTCTTTCTTTCTTTCTTTCTTTCTTTCTTTCTTTCTTTCTTTCTTTCTTTCTTTCTTTCTTTCTTCCTTCCTTCCTTCCTTCCTTCCTTCCTTCCTTTCTTTCCTGTTCTTTTCTTACAGATGGAAGGGGTAGGCTACAGAATAAGAGGGAGAGAATCATAAGCAGCCTCCACATCCAACCCAAGGCAGTCTTAATCTCAGAACCCTGAGATCATTAACTGAGTCAAAATCCAGAGTTGGTCACCTAACTGACTGAGCCACCCAGGTAGCCCCCATTAGTGCTTTCTTAAACAAGAGTATTACTGAAACACAAATGAACATTCAAGTGACTTTGATGGGAATCTCTGATTGTGTGCTATGTTTTCCTTAAAAACAGTGATTTTTAAAAAATAAATAATGATCATTTTCAAGCTATTTTATGAATTAATTGATATAATGAATTGATTGGTTACTTCTAATCTGAATAAATGTGTGATCAAGTTTTCTGTGACATACAGAGAAATCATAAACCAGGTCTACACCAATTAGAACCGGGTCTTAGGAAAACATGAAAGCAATAGTAAGTTTGAAATGGATTAGAATACTTTAACACTCAAAGTTTTTTCTGTTTGGAGTTTTAAAATATATATTTTCTCAGTACTTAAAAATTGTAAATCCTCAAAACAGATTTTTAAAAATTTGAAAACTGAAAAAAAATTAAAAAAAAATAAAAATTTGAAAACTGTATAAAGAGGATTACTTTGTTATAATATAATCACTCAAGGATAACCTTGATTAGCATTCTACTTTAATTTCTTGTCGATGGTGTGTAGAGGTGATGTACAAATATATAACAATTAGTTCTGCAGAGGCATTGACCAATAGGAAACATTGCTCTATGTAAGCAAATCAATCTGGATGAATTATGTTTTGCTGAATATCATGGCTATTGTACGTATACAAATATGCATCTATGCCGAATGTATACATTTATAAGTTTGTATTAGTTATGTATACATATACAATAAACAGTTTTATAAATTATATGTTTTGAATACAATAATTGCAACATTGATATTTAGATTATCCTAACTATTATTTATCTCTGAATAATCTGTGACAGAAAAATAGAATAGTTACCAGACATATTAGAAACGTAAATTTATTTTTGGGGAAGGATGGATTTTCCAACTACTTAACAGACACATTCAAAACACCTGTCTATTAGCAATGACTATGGAAAGTGTAAATCTTTCTTAGCAAGACCATAGAAAAGCTGACAGAAGAACTCTTTGGGGCAATATTTTCCCATCTCTGACAGGATTACAACATGGAATTTTAAATAATCTGCATGGCATTTTAAGCCATTTGTTTGCACTCATTTCACCAATTCATTAATTTTTTTTTTAGCACCATCCCCCAGCATTTAGCCTTCAGAAATAAATATTTTCCCTTATTAAAACTTCATTTGACTATCCAACTTCATTGTGTGAAAACAAATGGAGCATATCTAGGATGAATTTAACAAAGTTTCTTTAAGAAGCAACATCGTATTCTGGCTACATTGCCATTGTGTTGGTACTAAGTATCAGTGGACTTTTCACACATTCTCAACAGATAGTTCAGTTCACCTTGAAGCTCTCCTGTTTAAATATTCTTCCCCAAATGAGTAATCATTAACTTGTAAATCTACAAGGGACTCTTGGAAGTATTTTTGAGACATGAGGGGAAAGGGAAGGGGCTCCATCATTCTGCTTAAAACTCCAAAGAGTTTTAGTCTTAGTCTTGGGAAATCAGAAAGGATTCATCTCTTATCCACAGTATGGGCTTATGCCAAGAGTCGCCTCTTTGCTGTTAGGGTAACCAGCATGCTCACGTGATTGTGGAGTGTTTCTTTGTTATAACACATCTACCCACACTGGTTGGTTATTCCAGAAGTATGAGCACCTGAGCAGCCATTGCGATGTGAAAAGCCAAATAAAGAGCCGACTGGAAATTAGATTTCCCCACCAAACATGCACTCCATCACACATGGTTAGCCGATCGCAGAGTCTGGTGTGGAAACACACGCTTTTGCCTTTATTCGCCGCCCCCCACCCCAAAATGTCCTGTATCGGGGGATTCACTGCATCAGAGAAGAGCGATTTCCAGCCTCATTTGTGTTTGAAACATGAAAACAACATAACAGCTGCATGCCGCATTGAATAAGGAAGGCACACATGCATTTAAATCACTTATATCTTACTTTTTTATGATGCAATTGTGAATTATGTTCTTTTTGCATCTGTAATTAGAGGGCAGAACAGATGGTGAAAGCTTCGTTTAAAGTGATGTGTCCATTAAAATAACCTATGCTGCCAAATGATTGTTCACTCTAACAGGATATTCATTCACTATGGCAGGCACTTGGCTGTCCTGAAATATGTTGCAAAGGCCCCTGGACTATACACGACGCTTATTATTTTTAAGGGCTTTCCAATAAAAGGGTTCACTGTAGCACAGCTAACTTTGTACCTCATTTATCTTCCGAGCATATGTTTTACTATATTGTTCTAATTAAAAAGTGACCTTGTGTATAATGATCAGAACTCAGTGGTGAAAATGATTCATATAGGAGCTGGGGATATGAGAAGACGGTCCAAGCCATATTAAACCACAGCAGCAAGGTGGGGGCAAGGGCCATGGCTGAGAGGGAGAAAACCTTTTCCCAAGATCATAGTGCAGAGAGTTTCAAAGATTCTGCTCAGCTCAGTGACACATTAGCCTCTTATTACACATTTTGTGGAGAAGGGTTTTGACGAGAGAAAAAAAAAAACACACAAGGGTAAAGGTCATTATGAAACTCAGTTCAAAGAAGATGCTCCTATAAAATGTAGTTATTTTCCATTTGGCCAAAGCCAAATACTGACTTCTACACTGTTGAAAGCTATTGAAGATGCATTTTGTGTTGTTTGGCTTGGCCAAAATATGTTGAAACTTTCTGGACTGTCAGCTTCATCAGCGCTAATAATAAATATTATTGAATTTTTATTTTTATCAACTTCTGAGGACAGAGAGCTTTCAAATGTCATTTCATGGAAGGTCTAGAACTTGGTACAAAAGTTATAATTTTCATACTGGAAACGGTTTTAGAGAGATTAGGAAAGCGATCCTACTCACCCAGCTGGTAATGGAATTTTTTAAAGAACATCGAAAACAATTGATGAAAACATCAATGAGTTTTTCATGTAACGTTTTAGTGTAGTTTCTTGGGAAAGGATTTTCTAAGTCAAAATTGAAAAAAAAAATCAAAAGCACACATTAAAAATCTTGCTAACAAAATTAAATTGCAAACACCTAACTAGGAAAAAAAAAAAAACCCAAAACATTTGTAGCTAATATGAAAGGAAAAGTGTTATCCTTAATATGTGAAGAGCTCATACAAATCAATAGGAAAAATACTGAGATTTGCAGCAGGAAACTGCAAGGACAAAGCAGTTTAGGTGAAGAAATGCAAATTGCTAATTAAAATAATAAATTGTTCAACTTAGTTTGTTGTCAAACTGTTTTCAAATAAATAACAAGAAGTAATATTTCCAACTAAAATACTGGGAGCCATTCTTAAAATGTTCATACTCATTCCTGGTGAAGATTCAGTGATAAAACCATTGTGGTAAAAGAAACAGATGTTAGAATTATCTTTTTGAAAAGTATTTGAACCATTTAAATTGGGAACATAAAAACTGTGTGTGTTGTAGCCATGATTTCTACTTTTATAAGTCAATACTACAGAAACCTGGACAAAACCCTAGGCACCTGGATATTAATAATATTTATTGAATTAAAAGAAAAAAACCCTTGACAACCACCTAAATACCAACACCTGGATCATAGTTTATATAATGCTCAAATATTTTGTGATTAAAAATAGTGTTCTACAGAAAACAAACTGACAGTTACCAGAAAGGAGAAGAATGGACAAAATGGGTGAAGGGGAGTAGGAGGTCCAGGTTTCCAGTTATGGAATGAATGAATAAGTCAAGGGGATAAAAGCTACAGCATAGAGAATATAGTCAATGGTATTGTTATGGCTTTGCATGGTGAGAGTTGGTGAACACAACATAACGTATAGACTTGTCGAATCACTACGGCGTACACCTGAAAACTAGTGTAACATTGCGTGTCAACCATACTTCAATTAAAAAATTGTATTAAATTTTAAAAAATGATTAAAATGTTCTTAAAAGTTGGGTTCTGTTTGCAGGCAAGGAGGAAATGTTATGTAAGCATGGCTTATCGACATAGACATGTTCCAAAATTCATCATGAAAATTCATTTCTGGCAAACTGAATTCCGTCTCTCAGGCATCTTTCCCTTAAATTTTGGTTTGTCAATGAGAGATTCTCATACTTGGGCAGTGTTTCTGCACCAGCCTTTTTGTGAGTAGCTAATGATCTGTAAACACTGTTTAAATGCACCAGGGGAGTTTACCATTTAGAAGTATTCTGCAGGGAGCCCTTTTGTAGAAGGAAAAGTCTTAGGATAATACAAATATATGCCCCTACCCAGTTTTTGATTGGTTTCGACATTTATTTAAAATCCTTTCAATGGAGCTTCTAGTCATCATTAAAAGTACTTTTATTCCTGAAAAAAAAGAAAAAAAAATCACTCCCATTTTCCAGAGTAAATATTTTCCCCACCTTCTTCGGAAAACTCCTTTGGCCTCGTAGTAGGAGGGTATGCTGTGGATGTCGAGGAAATTTGAATGACAGCGGCTTGGTCTTTGGATTTTTTGAACTGGGGTTTAAGGAATCCCATAAATATTCTTTCAGCTTTTTGGTGAGCACTGTCAAGCTGGGGTCAGGCTGACGGGTGTGGGAGCAAGAGCAAATTAAAGGAAGCGGCTTTGCATCCCTCCAAGAGGGACTTAGCAATAGCCATGGACTCGACACTCCTGGGGAAATGCTGTGGAAAGTGACAGCTCTCCCTGACGCTGGATGCTAGGAATGCATAAGGTTCCACGCCTCGACTTCCTACCTGACTCTCATGTAACCTCCCAGTGTCCCCAAAATGTCCTGATGTGGGCTGACGATAATTAACACCAGGCTCATAGGAAGATCATGAGGTTGCGGAGATGGTAATATGGAAATGATTCTCAATCCTGCACGGAGTTGGGGGGTATCTCAGCATTTCCTGAACACTGGGTGTTTGGATTCCTCTCTTGTCCAACTCTACTCTGGATTGGGAACTTTCCCGCGCCGGTGGAAAGCCTTCTTCTCCATTTCTTCCCGAGGGCTTACTCTAGACACTGCCATAGGGTCCGTACCTCCTTGTCTTAGAAATCTGTGTTTTCAGGGTGCCTGGGTGGCTCAGTGGGTTAAAGCCTCTGCCTTCGGCTCAGGTCATGATCCCAGGGTCCTGGGATCGAGCCCCGTGTCAGGCTCTCTGCTCAGCATGGAGCCTGTTTCCCTTCCTCTCTCTCTCTGCCTGCCTCTCTGCCTACTTGTGATCTCTGTCTGTCAAATAAATAAAAATTTAAAAAAAAAGAAATCTGTGTTTTCTTCTCTTTTGCTGGACTCCACCGAAACTAGACATTTCTGAGTGGAGTGTTAGTTTTAAACTCTTCCGAGGCTGCCTATATATTCCAGGGATCGATAATTCTGCCAGGGTTTTTCTTATTTTTATTTATCAGCCTCTCTTACATCATCATTAGCTACCTCACACAAGGCCCTGGACAAAATTTAAAGGTGCTTTACTTGTCCATTAGGATCTTAGAACCTAGTTTCTTCATGACAAATTGGGATTCATCAGTACTGAAGAGATTAAGTAGTTGGCATTCGAGAGTCAGACTTTTCACAAATGTAAAAATATTCCAGACCTCTTCTTTATTGATTTAAAATGGAATCAGGACATGAAAGGAGTTGCAGAACTAATATCAGATGAGGAAAATCTGACTTTACATTAAAATATGGTTGCCAAACCTGCTGGGAGAAAATGGCTCTTTTGTTTTTTTTTTTTTCTTTTATTATGAAAACTCAATTTTAAAATATCAATATTTTATGCTTTAATTTTTGATCTCTGACCAAGCAATTCGTCACTGTTGGAATGCTGTTCTGCAGCCACAACTTAGACGGTTTTTCATTGTAAAATGGGTCTTTGGTGATCATTCTTTTTCACCGAGTGCATCTATCTTTCTAGGTTCAGACTTTTCGGGTTTTACTTCCCCAAAGGTTACATCTATAATAATTGCGTTACCCTACCTGACAGTGGCCATTTCTCAATTATTCTAACTCCAGTGTTTGTGGTTTCCAGAATGAGTTCGCGTCTCGTTTCTTCCCATACACAGATGTTTGCTTAATGAATGCCTGTGATTTGTTTCCTCTGCCCCAGAAAATTAAGAGGCCGTAGATCAGAGGAGAAAATGCTAATTCAATGGCCAGGCAGGGTTGAGTTTGCTGCTCTCGTCAGCCTGGTGAAATGGTTGGGAATTCCTCTTCGAATTCTTGTTCAAGGGATTCCTTGAGCCCCTGGTGCAGGTTTTGATTCTTTAAGGTCAATTCAAGAAGCTTCGTGGCTTTACCTATCTGCCAACCCAGGTGAGTCGTGAGTGTGTGTATGAGTGTGCGCGTGTGTGTGCGCACGCGCGCTCTCCCTGAGACCTTGAGCATTGCTCATTCTGATTGTGAAGGAAGGTGATGACTGATGATGACTGACATGTTCTCACAGAGGACAGTTTTCAGGTCTTGAAGAGACCTGTTGGGATAAACACCCTCAAGATAATAGAGTCGCGCAGGACAAAAGCAACATCATTGTGAAAATGCCTTCAAGCTGAAACATTCTGATGGAACTAAGCGCCAACAACGGACACAAACTGCCTAATGTGGTATGTAAAGACAGCAATAGCCCTTAATAGCAAACTGTAAAATGAAGCATTATGTTAGCCAGCAGAAAGGAAAATGCAAATTGATTCACTTTTTGTTTAGATGTACGTGCTTATCAAGGTTAGTAGGCATTCAAGGTCTGTGACACCAGAGTAATTTGTCTTATTATAATACAGTGAAAAGGAGGGTGCTCAGGGCTTTCTGAGTAACTCAGAGAGCCAGATAAAATTCTGTAGTCCGGGCTCTTCACGACCTCAGCTCCAAGTATCTCCTACTTTACTGGATAGGGAGAAAGAGGGTTCAGAACAGAACCCTTTTCCAAAACTGAGATGATAGAATTAATAGTTCTAGCAGGTGGTAGCTTGTTAGATTTCACTTCTTGGTGAGATCGTAGAATGGAAACCTGCATTTTTGTCTTGAAATGTTTCACAGCTGTCGATTAGGCAAAGGCTGTCCAAGTGCTTTATCTGAGGCTCGTGGACACCACAGTCATTCACTGTTCACTCTTCCCAATCACAGAGGCTCATCGGATAACAGAAGTTAAGGTCTCTGTGAACCAGTTTGGCCGGAATTAAAACCGTACCCAACCCAACCACCGGATCTCTAGCTGTACTAAATCTAAAGTCTAGAAGACCCTTTAATGCTGATCTTGTCCCTACCCCGAGGTAACAGCTTCATCTTGGGGTGCTGTCA
>RCUC01132382.1:0-76688 GCA_003697995.1 Taxidea taxus jeffersonii | reverse complement strand
TTATATAGTTGGCTGCTCCCATGTTAGGGGCATAGATATTTAAAATTGTTAGTTCTTCTTGTTGGACAGACCCTTTGAGTATGATGAAGTGTCCTTCCTCATCTCTTATTATAGTCTTTGGCTTAAAATCTAATTGATCTGATATAAGGATTGCCACCCCAGCTTTCTTCTGTTGTCCATTAGCATGGTAAATTGTTTTCCACCCCCTCACTTTCAATCTGGAGGTGTCTTCAGGTCTAAGATGAGTTTCTTGTAGGCAGCATATGGATGGGTTTTGTTTTTTTATCCATTCTGAAACCCTGTGTCTTTTGATTGGGGCATTTAGCCCATTTACGTTCAGGGTACCTATTGAGAGATATTAATTTAGTGTCATTGTATTGACTGTATGGTGATTGTTACTGTATAATGTCTCTGTTCCTTTCTGGGAATACTTTTAGGGTCTCTCTTTGCTTAGAGGACCCCTTTCAATATTTCCTGTAGAGCTGGTTTTGTGTTTACAAACTCTTTCAGTTGTTGTTTGTCCTGGAAGCTTTTAATCTCTCCTTCTATTTTCAATGATAACCTAGCTGGATAAAGTATTCTTGGCTGCATGTTTTTCTCGTTTAGTGCTCTGAATATATCATGCCAGTTCTTTCTGGCCTGCCAGGTCTCTGTGGATAAGTCTCCTGCCAATCTAATATTTTTACCATTGTACGTTACAGACTTCTTGTCCCGTGCTGCTTTCAGGATTTTCTCTTTGTCGCTAAGACTTGTAAATTTTACTATTAGATGGCGGGGTGTGGGTCGATTCCTATTGAGTTTGAGAGGTATTCTCTGGGCTTCCTGGATTTTGATGCTTGTTCCCCTTGCTATATTAGGGAAATTCTCTACAATAATCCTCTCCAGTATACCTTCTGCTCCTATTTCTCTTTCTTCTTCTTCTGGAATCCCAATTATTCTAATGTTGTTTCGTCTTATGGCATCACTTATCTCTCGAATTCTCCCCTCGTGGTCCAGTAGTTGATTGTCTCTCTTTTGGTCTGCTTCATTATTCCCTGCCATTTGGTCTTCTATATCACTAATTCTGTCTTCTGCCTCATTTATCCTAGCAGTAAGAGCCTCCATTTTTGATTGCACCTCATTAATAGCTTTTTTTATTTCAACTTGATTAGACTTTATTTCTTATTTCTCCAGAAAGGGTTTTTATTTCTCCTGACAGGGTTTCTCTAATATCTTCCATGCCTTTTTCGAGCCCGGCTAGAACCTTGAGAATCGTCATCCTGAATTCCAGATCTGACATATTACCAATGTCTGTATTGATTATGTCCCTAGCCTTCGGTCCTGTCTCCTGCTCTTTTTTTTGTGGTGAGTTTTTCCGCCTTGTCATTTTGTCTAGATAGGAATCCGCTGTTCTCCTTGTTAAGTGAACTTGGTCTTGGCTGTAATTCTTTGGTCTTCTGGGGGAGGGGCCCGTTGTAGTGATTCTCAGGTGTCTTTGCCCGAGGCGGAGTTGCACCGCCCTTACCAGGGGCCGGGCTAAGTAATCCTCTCAGGTTTGCTTTCAGGACCTTTTGTTCCCTTATCACGCTTTCTGTAGAGTTCTGGAGGACGGGAATGACAATGGCGGCCTCCCAATCTCTGGTTCAGAGGAGCCGAGGGCTAGGGGCCCCAGTCTTCAGCACGCCTTCAGGGAAAAGCGTTTAATCCCTCCAGTCTCCCTCGCCCACGTTTGCGCCGGAGAGTGCGCGCGCGCGTCCGCTCGCAGACACCGCGCGCCAGCAGACACCGCAGTCCCGCAGACCCCGCAGGCCCGCCGACACTGCGCGCACCCGCAGACCGCGCGCCTGCAGACCGCGCTCAGAGAAAATCGTGCCTAAGCAGTCCCGTCTCACTGGCTTCTGGGAGTGCTCCGAGCTCACCCAGCCTGTGATCAAGCGTCTCTGTCTCTGGCAGAGTCCCACCTGGAGTCTCCGGAGCCCATAGATCCCTGAGCTCTCCTGGGTCGGAGTCTCCCCGGATCTTGTGGGGACGCCTCGCACAGAGCACCGGCCAGTGCCACAGAGCACCGGTCCGTGTCACAGACCACTAGGAAATCTCGGCTCTGTCTCCGCAGCCGACTTCCCCGCTCTAATACCTGTGAGCTCTGCGACACTCAGACACCCCCGATCCTTCTGTGACCCCGTGGGACCTGAGTCCACGCTGTCCCCACGAGGTCTTCACCCCAGTTTAGCTTCTGGAGCGATGTCCCTCCGTGGAGCCGACTTTTAAAAGTTCTGATTTTGTGCTCCGCCACTTGCCGGGAGCCGGCCCCTCCCCCTGGGGTCTATCTTCCCGTCGCGTTGGATTCACTTCTCCGCTGGTCCTACCTTTCAGAAAGTGGTCGATTTTCTGTTCCTAGAATTGTTGTTTTTCTTCTCTTCGATCTCCTGTTGGATTTGTAGGTGTTCGGAATGGTTTGATAGGCTATCTAGCTGATCTCCTGCTGGCTGATGTCGTCTCAGCCTCCTACTTCTCCGCCATCTTGACTCCTCCCTCTATATAAACTTTTTAAAGTACAGGACTTCATATTTTTCAAAATATTGTATTTATTATTATTATTATTATTATTATTATTATTATTATTTAAAAGGAAAAAATAAATTGGAAGGGATTTTTTATTTTTTATTAACAGCTATACTCATCCTTTACCTTTTCTGTAGATAAAATTTTCACCCTAAGGGATTCATAACAAGATACTTCTACAGATCAGCTACTTATAAAGGAAATGGCCTTTAAACACATGAAATGGCTCAGAATAGATTTATTTTCCATCCCTAAGGAGTATTCCTCTATAACTATCTGAACAGAAGCTTCCAAAGTTGATATATCCATATTGTTCAACAGGGAACAAGAAGTCTCCATGAAATTTTCAATCCATTTACTTCTGGGTCACTTCCAGCTAAGACGTGTGAATTAGGTGGCCTTGAAATTAGTCCATATTCTATGAGAAACAAGAGAGTAAGCAGTATCAAGTCTTAGTGGATCTGTTTCAAATGAGACTGAGTGAAAAAATGAGCTAATTTGACAATTACCTCACAATGGCTGTGAGGATGGACATGTAGCTTAGAGTGGGTGAAGAGAAGGAGTGGGGAATTGTTGAGTCAGAGTAGTATAGTGGGAAGAGCCTATTGCTCAGAACCCCAGGTGGATTCAAGTTCCCATCCTTCTAAGTTTAATTGTGAGCATGTACTTTACCCCTTTCGTGCTTACTTATGCAAAATGGGACTTATGACACCCATATGCCAATCTGATGTATTTGGCTGCAGTTAAAAGGAAACTTGATCTGAACTAGTAGACACAAGGATGGGGATTCACGGTTAGTGGGACATGTGACTAAGTCCAGAATTGGTGAGACACTTTATTTCTGGTTGGATTCATCAGTTTCATAATGTTATCTGGATTCAATTTATTTATCTCCCTGCACTGATTTCTGAATATCTTTTTCAGTCTAAAGCTAGCTGTCCTTCAAGGGAGAGCTACATTTCAGCTGATGGGTGAAACTCCTGATGTGCAACACCTAAACACCTCTGGCCAAGGCTTCTGGCCATGGAAGTAAAGATTGCAGAGTGGTTTTGCCAGGACCCACCTTTACATGTGGTGGGGATGGTAGGGGGGCGGAAACAATGTGCCCCTTAACTTTTCAGTTCTTGGCTAAGACTCCTGTAATAAAAGACAGAGTAACAAGAGAAAAACAAACAGAAGTTTACCAATCTACACACATTGTGTGCACATGAGATGAACAGAGAAAAATGAATAATTCAAAGAGGTGGCTTAGAATTATAGATTATCATATAGTGTGTTCAACAGAGAATAATAAAATTATGGAGAAATAATGGACATTGGAAAGCAATATTAGGTTTCCAAAAGTAGTGATAAGGCTAGTTAGTAAAGTTTGTTATGCAGATCTCTCTGGTGTCATTTCTAGACTGATACGGTCTAAAGTTGTCTCCAGGCATGCCTGGGTGGCTCAGTCAGTTAAACATATGCCTTCGGCTCAAGTCATGATCCCAGAGTCCTGGGACCAAGCCTCACATCGGGCTCCTTCCTCAGCGGGGAGCCTGTTTCTCCCTCTCCTTCTGCCACTTACCCTATTTATACATTTACTATATATTTTGTTTTCAAACACAATCATTCTTGATGTTCACAAGATACTGCACTATGATTTTCATTGTTCAACTCCTAATCCAATGTACATATGAGGAGCGTGACCCTAGAGGGACTTAGTAACACATCCATAGTTACACAGCTTACACAGTTGGTTTAAGAGTCAGAATCCACTCAACCTACCTCTTTCTTCCTTAGTGCAATTTCCTATTCTGATTTGCAAGACTGCCTCAAAACCCAAGAATGCTAGGACTCAGAGAAAATAGAATTATTTTTCTCTGTGATTTGACACATAAGACATTCAGGAAGTCTTCAAAATTTTAGCAATTTGTATATCCTTTTTTCTAGAGTTGCCTTATATACAAAAATATTTAACGATATGTCATATAGTTCATATTTCCCACTTTATAGATGCATGCATGGAAGGTCAGAGAGGTTAAGTGACTTCTTCTTTATATGGTCCTGGGATCTGTTACATGCCCAACATGGTGTTGGATATGAAGTACTAAGAAGGGAGAACATTATATACAAGCCTCTACTCAGAAAAATTCTCATCTTCTAGAAGTACTTGGGAGATAATCTCTTGAACTTACAGCACTTTCCTCCACTTAGCATGTTCTTTCTTTGTCAGTCTTGAAAGTACATTGTAAGGTCACTGGGTTTCATTCATCTGTGCATTCTCAGTGCCTAACACACGACCTGGATTGGTAAAAATCCACTAAAGGGCTAAGTGACTCTAAAGCTTTGTCTTGAACCACAAAGGAGTAAATGAAAGGAAGATATTTGTCAGACAGGTGGGAGAGAGAAAGGCCAGGGTGGTAAATTCATGCTGGAATTAACTACTGACACAGAGCTTCTGGTTTTCTCCTCCAGGGCCATAAGGTGATGACCATCCCATCAGCAAGGGAGAGCAGGCTTATGTTTGACTCAGATCCCCATCCTCAGAGTCACTAGGCAGTTTTGGAAGTATCACTTATTTACTTACATTGTTATTGTTTAGTTGTTTCCAGGACCCTCTATTACGTATTTTAGCTTTGAACCCCCCCTGCCTAGGGGCACTGCCGAAGTTGGGGAGAAGAAATTTTTTTTTCATCGGGAGAGTGGGTTCAAAAATGAGCTCCAGAGACACATCACCTGGATTTAAATCTTGACTCTGCCCCATCAGGGTTGGAGCAACTTGTCAGGTCTGTTCCTGTAGCTGCAATATGTTACCTGTCTCATAAGAGTATAGTGTGGCTTAAAATATTAAGGATTTCATTCATGAAAAATGCTTAGCAGAGTGTCTGGCTTGTGGTAAGCACTCAATAAACATTAGCTCTGATTACTGCATTTTATTGATTGTCCCCCAGTTCTAGGAGGAATGGGCTGAATAAAGTAGGTCTTTAATAGTGACCTAAATAAAATTAAATAATAATAATTAAAATATTTTTAACAGTAACTTTTAATATTTTTTTAATTTTTTAATTTTTTTATTTAAGCTTTTTTAATTTAAACATATAATGTAACCCCACCACCCTCTCCCAAACCCTCTCCCCCCGACCCCCCCTCAGTTTGTTTTATGACATTAAGAGTCTCTTTTGGTTTGTCTACCTCCGGATCCCATCTTCTTTCATTTTTTCTTTTCCTACCACCTTAACCCCCACCCCCGTTGCATCTCCACTTCCTCATATCAGGGAGATCATGTGATAGTTGTCTTTCTCCAGTTGACTTATTTTGTTAAGCATAATACCCTCTAGTTCCATCCATGTCATCGCAAATGGTAAGATTTCATTTATTTTGAAGGCTGCATAGTATTCCATTGTATATATATACCACTTCTTCTTTATCCATTCATCTGTTGATGGACATATAGGTACTTTCCATAACTTGGCTATTGTGGACATTGATGCTATAAACATTCGGGTACACGTGCCCCTTCAGATCACTACATTTGTATCTTTAGGGTAGATACCCAGTAGTGCAATCGCCGGGTCATAAGGTAGCTCTATTTTCAATTTTTTGAGGAACCCCCATGCTGTTTTCCAGAGTGGTTGCACCAGCTTGCATTCCCAACAACAGTGTAGGAGGGTTCCCCTTTCTCCACATCCTCGCCAGCATCTGTCATTTCCTGACTTGTTCATTTTAGCCATTCTGACTGGTGGGAGGTGGTATCTCATTGTGGTTTTTACTTGTATTTCCCTGATGCCCAGTGATGTGGAGCACTTTTTCATGTGTCTGTTGACCATCCGGATGTCTTCTTTGCAGAAATGTCTGTTCATGTCCTCTGCCCATTTCTTGATTGGATTATTTGTTCTTTGGGTGTTGAGTTTGCTAAGCTCTTTGTAGATTTTGGATACTAGCCCTTTATCTGATATGTCGTTTGCAAATATATTCTCCCACTCTGTCAGTTGTCTTTTGATTTTGTTGACTGTTTCCTTTGCTGTGCAAAAGCTTTTGATCTTGATGAAGTCCCAATAGTTCATTTTTTCCCTTGCTTCCTTGCCTGTGGCGTTGTTCCTAGGAAGAAGTTGCTGCGGCTGAGGTCAAAGAGGTTGCTGCATGTGTTCTCCTCAAGGATTTTAATGGATTCCTTTCTCACATTGAGGTCTTTCATCCATTTTGAGTCTATTTTCGTGTGGTGTAAGGAAATGGTCCAATTTTGTTTTTTCTGCATGTGGCTGTCCAATTTTCCCAACACCATTTGTAGAAGAGACTGTCTTTTTTCCATTGTATATTCTTTCCTGCTTTGTCGAAGATTAGTTGACCATAGAGTTGAGGGTCTATTTCTGGGCTCTCTATTCTGTTCCATTGATCTATGTGTCTGTTTTTGTGCCAGTACCATACTGTCTTGATGATGACAGCTTTGTAGTAGAGCTTGAAGTCTGGAATTGTGATGCCACCAGCTTTGGCTTTCTTTTTCAATATTCCTTTGGCTATTCGAGGTCTTTTCTGGTACCATATAAATTTTAGGATTATTTGTTCCATTTCTTTGAAAAAATTGGATGGGATTTTGATAGGCATTGCATTAAATGTGTAGATAGCTTTAGGTAGCATAGACATTTTCACGATATTTATTCTTCCAATCATGAGCATGGAACATTTTTCCATTTCTTTGTGTCTTCCTCAATTTATTTCATGAGTACTTCCTAGTTCTCTGAGTATAGATTCTTTGCCTCTTTGGTTAGGTTTATTCCTAGGTATCTTATGGTTTTGGGTGTAATTGTAAATGGGATTGACTCCTTAATTTCTCTTTCTTCTGTCTTGTTGTTGGTGTAAAGAAATGCAACTGATTTCTGTGCACTGATTTTATATCCTGACACTTTACTGAATTCCTGTACAAGCTCTAGCAGTTTTGGAGTGGAGCCTTTTGTGTTTCCCACATATAGTATCATATCATCTGCAAAGAGCGATAGTTTGACTTCTTCTTTGCCAATTTGGATGCCTTTACTTTCCTTTTGTTGTCTGATTGCTGAGGCTAGGACTTCTAGTCCTATGTTGAATAGCAGTGGTGATAGCGGACATCCCTGCCGTGTTCCTGACCTTAACGGAAAAGCTCTCAGTTTTTCTCCATTGAGAATGATACTTGCCATGGGTTTTCCATAGATGGCATTGATAATATTGAGGTATGTGCCTTCTATCCCTACACTTCGAAGAGTTTTGATTAGGAAGGGATGCTATATTTTGTCAAATGTTTTTTTCAGCATCTATTGAGAGTATCATATGGTTCTTGTTCTTTCTTTTGTTGATGTATTGTATCACATTGTTTGATTTGCGGATGTTGAACCAACCCTGCTGCCCTGGAATAAATCCCACTTGGTCGTGGTGAGTAATCCTTTTAATGCACTGTTGGATCCTATTGGCTAGTATTTTGGTGAGAATTTTCGCATCTGTGTTCATCAAGGATATTGGTCTGTAATTCTCTTTTTTGATGGGATCCTTGTCTGGTTTGGGGATCAAGGTGATGCTGGCCTCATAAAATGAGTTTGGAAGTTTTCCTTCCATTTCTATTTTTTGGAACAGTTTCAGGAGAATAGGAATTAATTCTTCTTTAAATGTTTGGTAGAATTCCCCTGGGAAGCCATCTGGCCCTGGGCTTTTGTTTGTTGGGAGATTTTTGATGACTGTTTCAATCTCCTTACTGGTTATGGGCCTATTCAGGTTTTCTATTTCTTCCTGGTTCAGTTTTGGCAGTTTATATGTCTCTAGGAAAGCGTCCATTTCTTCCAGATTGTCGAATTTGTTGGCATAGAGTTGTTCATAATATGTTCTTATGATTGTTTGTATTTCTTTGGTGTTGGTTGTGATGTCTCCTCTTTCCTTCATGATTTTATTTATTTGGGTCCTTTCTCTTTTCTTTTGGATAAGTCTGGCCAGGGGTTTATCAATCTTATTAATTCTTTCAAAGAACCAGCTCCTAGTGTCGTTGATTTGTTCAATTGTTTTTTTGGTTTCTATTTCATTGATTTCTGCTTTGATCTTTATTATTTCTCTTCTCCTGCTGGGTTTAGGCTTTCTTTGTTGTTCTTTCTCGAGCTCCTTTAGGTGTAGGGTTAGGTTGTGTATTTGAGACCTTTCCTGTTTCTTGAGAAAAGCTTGTATAGCTATATATTTTCCTCTCAGGACTGCCTTTGCTGTGTCCCACAGATTTTGGACCGTTGCATTTTCATTATCATTTGTTTCCATGTTTTTTTTCAATTCTTCTTTAATTTCCTGCTTGACCCATTCGTTCTTTAGAAGGATGCTGTTGAGTCTCCATGTATTTGTGCTCTTTCTAAATTTTGTCTTGTGATTTAGTTCTAGCTTCAGAGCATTGTGGTCTGAAAATATGCAGGAATGATCCCAATCTTTTGATACCTGTTGAGACCTGATTTATGACCCAGGATGTGATCTCTTCTGGAGAATGTTCCATGGGCACTAGAAAAGAATGTGTATTCTGTTGCTTTGGGATGGAATGTTCTGAATATATCTGTGATGTCCATCTAGCCCACTGTGTCATTTCAGACCTTTATTTCCTTGTTGATCTTTTGCTTGGATATCTGTCCATTTTAGTGAGGGGTGTGTTAAAGTCTCCAACTATTATTGTATTCTTGTCAATGTGTTTCTTTGATTTTGTTATTAATTGGTTTATATAGTTGGCTGCTCCCATGTTAGGGGCATAGATATTTAAAATTATTAGATCTTCTTGTTGGACAGACCCTTTTAGTATGTTATAGTGTCTTTCCTCATCTCTTATTATAGTCTTTGGCTTAAAATCTAATTCATCTGATATAAGGATTGCCACCCCAGCTTTCTTCTGATGTCCATTAGCATGGTAAATTGTTTTCCACCCCCTCACTTTCAATCTGGAGGTGTCTTCAGGTCTAAAATGAGTTTCTTGTAGGCAGCATATTCATGGGTTTTGTTTTTTATCCATTCTGAAACCTATGTCTTTTGATTGGGGCATTTAGCCCATTTACGTTCAGGGTAACTATTGAGAGATATTAATTTAGTGTCATTGTATTGCCTGTAAGGTGATTGTTACTGTATATTGTCTCTGTTCCTTTCTGATAATACTTTTAGGGTCTCTCTTTGCTTAAGGACCCCTTTCAATATTTCCTGTAGAGCTGGGTTGCTGTTTACAAATTCTTTCATTTTTTGTTTGTCCTGGAAGCTTTTTATCTCTCCTTCTATTTTCAATGATAACCTAGCTGGATAAAGTAATTTTGGCTTCATGTTTTTCTCATTTAGTGCTCTGAATATATCATGCCAGTTCTTTCTGGCCTGCCAGGTCTCTGTGGATAAGTCTGCTGCCATTCTAATATTTTTACCATTGTATGTTACAGACTTCTTGTCCCGTGCTGCTTTCAGGATTTTCTCTTTGTCACTAAGACTTGTAAATTTTACTATTAGATGGCGGGGTGTGGACCGATTCCTATTGAATTTGAGGGGTGTTCTCTGCACCTCCTGGATTTTGATGCTTGTTCCCCTTGCTATATTAGGGAAATTCTCTACAATAATCCTCTCCAGTATACCTTCTGCTCCTATTTCTCTTTCTTCTTCTTCTGGAATCCCAATTATTCTAATGTTTTTTTCGTCTTATGGCATCACTTATCTCTTGAATTCTCCCCTCATGGTCCAGTAGTTGTTTGTCTCTCTTTAGCTCAGCTTCTTTATTCTCTGTCATTTGGTCTTCTATATCACTAATTCTTTCTTCTGCCTCATTTATCCTAGCAGTAAGAGCCTCCATTTTTTATTGTACCTCATCAATAGCTTTTTTTATTTCAACTTGATTAGATTTTAGTTCTTTTATTTCTCCAGAAAGGGCTTTTATTTATCCAGACAGGGTTTATCTAATATCTTCCATGCCTTTCTCGAGCCTGTCTAGAACCTTGAGAATCATCGTCCTGAATTCCAGATCTGACATATTACCAATGTCTGTATTGATTAGGTCCCTAGTCTTTGGTGCTGCCTCCTGTTCTTTTTTTTGTGGTGAGCTTTTCTGCCTTGTCATTTGTCCAGATAAGAATCCGCTGTTCTCCTTGTTAAGTGAACTTGGTCTTGGCTGGATTTCTTGTTGATCTTCTCGGGGAGGGGCCTGTTGTAGTGATTCTCAAGTGTCTCTGCCCCAGGTGGAATTGCACCGCCCTTAGCAAGGGACGGGCTAAGTAATCCTCTCAGGTTCGCTTTCGGGAGCTTTTGTTCCCTGAACGCTTTCCATAGAGTTCCGGAGGACGGGAATGAGAATGGCAGTCTCCCAATCTCCGGCTCAGAGGAGCTGAGCGCTAGGGACCCCAGTCTTCAGTGCGCCTTCAGAGAAAAGCGTTTAATCACTCCCATCTCCCCAGCCTCCGGCCGCGCTTGGAGAAAATCGTGCATAATCAGTCGTGTCTCACTGGCTTCTGGGAGCGCTCCGAGCTCACCCAGTCTGTGACCAAGTGTCTCTGTCTCTGGCAGAGTCCCATCTGGAGTCTCCGAACCCCGTAGATCCCTGAGCTCTCCCGGGTCGGGGTCTCCCAGGATCGTGTGGGGACCCCTCGCACAGAGCACCAGCCCGTGTCACAGAGCACCGACCCGTGTCACAGACCACGGCTCTAGGAAACCTCAGCTCTGTCTCTGCAGCTGGCTTCCCCACTCTAATACCTGTGAGCTCTGCGACACTCAGACACCCCCGATCCTTTTGTGACCCCGTGGGACCTGAGTCCACGCTGTCCCTGTGACTTCTTCACCGCAGTTTAGCCTCTAGAGCGATGTTCCTCCATGGAGCAGACTTTTAAAAGTCCTGATTTTGTGCTCCGCCACTTGCCGGGAGCCGTCCCCTCCCCCTGGGGTCTATCTTCCCTTCACATTGGATTCACTTCTCTGCTGGTCCTACCTTTTAGAAAGTGGTTGATTTTCTGTTTCTAGAATTGTTGTTTTTCTTCTCTTTGATCTCCTGTTGGATTTATAGGTGTTCGGAGTGATTTGATAGGCTATCTAGCTGATCTCCTGCTGCCTGATGTCGTCTCAGCCTGCTACTTCTCCGCCATCCAATAATTAAAATATTTTTTCAAGGAAGTTAATGCCTTGGTATAAAACTAAAAAAAAAAAATAAAAATAAAAATAAAACAAAAAAAAAAACTAAAAGAAATTACAAACTTGTATTTAGTATATGTGGTGTAATGTTTTAATGAACAAGCCTTCAGTTGGATGAGAGCTTCCTATATACCAGCCCTGGTATTAGATGTCCAAAAGTTGAGGTGTTTACCTAGAGTTTGCAGACTAGTTGGGGAGATAGACCCTAGAAAGATCATTATACAACAGATGGATAAATGTTGGAGCAGGGATAAGCCTGGACAGGAATCCTACCAAGGAGAAGGGTGGCAGGGGTGGTGGGCAGATGCAGCAGTAGAGCAAAGAAAGCTCCATAAAGATATGCTGTCCATGTAGAACTTAATATCCACAAGACCAGCTTTGCAGGACGGCTTTTACCAAAATCTTTAATGTTTTTCCTCTCTAATTCTCACCAATCTTTACCTTTGTTCTGCAGATAGAAATAAATTGAGATCCCAGTTATCTTGCAGTTAGTGTTTATTTGATCTCAAGATGTGCAGGGCTGCAAGGTGGCATCTGTGGCCTGAATAAGAAACAGGAAATGACCAACTTCATTCTTATTTAATCTTTTAATTGTTGAGCCCAATTTGTTCACCTCATTTCTGTCTCCTTTAATGCATGGGTTTATGAGCCAAAGCCATGTGATTGAGTTGGTCACAACTCACTATGTCACTATAATAGCAGAAATAGCGATCACTTTGAGTACATCTTATGTGCCAGGTTTGGTTCTATGAAGTTCATCAGGATTAAGTCATAAACAACCTGACACTTAGGTATTATTTTTCATTACCATTTTTCAAATGAGAAAATTGAGGTGTGACAGAATTGGAAATGTGGCTCCAGAGTACATGCTTTCAAATCCCAGTTTAGGGCCTCTCTTTTCGGTCTGGGCTCACCTTGACCAGAATGCCAAACATTCAACCTCTTGGTTACTTGAAATTCTACCTACCGGGAGGCTTCTTATACCAAGGCTGGTTCTCTGTTTGGATTTAAAGGCTGAGGAGGGAGAGGTCCAGGGTGCTATTTGACATTTGTTATTACTGATAATTCAATTGATGAGTTTGTCAAATAAATACCCATGTCCTGTTTTAGGCGTAAAGGAGAGGGGGCTGTCCAAGGTGCTTAGAAGGAAGGGAAGGTCTGTCATAGGAAGGCTCCAGCTCCAGTGACTAAAAGGGGACTGTCCTCTCATCATCATCAACTTATAATTTGCCTCTCCATATCCTTAAGATTAAAAAAAAATCTTATTTAATAATAGAAAATACAGAAGACATATTCAATAGAGAAAAATAGAGAAGAATACTACTTTTGGAGTAAAATTCTTTGTCCTGTCTGAGAAACTGAGAAAATTACACTTTTCTGAACTTCAGTTTTCTCACCCATGAAATGGGAATAAAAATGATACCCTTATTATTGGGTTGTTTTGAGAATTAAAATGACAGATTCTATGGTCAGAATGTAGTATAGCACCCAGAAGAATTCAGTGTACCTAGTGTCCCTGCTACTTCTCTCTCTTTCTCTATCTCCCTCAATGGCTATGTCACCACCACAATCATCATCATCGCCATCACCACCATCATCATCACCACCACCACTATCATCACCACCAGCACCACCAATGCCAACACCAGTACCACATTATCATCATTGTATTATTACTCCTGACTGGGTGACCTCTGGCATGTGTGATATGCAAATTTTTATAGAAAGGCAGAAAGAGTCATGGAAGAGGGATGGGGATTTATGTTTGATCCCAGGAACCACTACTTGCATGATATGTCCTTGAGATAAGCACTTAAACTTTGAGTCTCCTTGAAAAAGAGGAAAAATGCCATAAGAATAGCATGAATGATTATAATCACATGTATTAATGAAATAAGATGGAGGAGATCACTGGACATTCAAGGGTATGAATCCTCTCCCTGCAGGAATGCAGTGGCCTAGCTAATCCAGTATCTACATATATCCATGAAGACACAATTGAAGACAAAATAGACCCAGAAAACCCAGAGCCTTGGCACTGATGCATGTTTATCAGATTGGTATCTGTGACTGTAGATTCTACCCTGTTTCCTAAATTCTCACAATGAGTGCCAAATGGGCCATAAAAGAGCTTGAGACTTAATATTTGGCAATTTTCACAACTAACTGATAATTTTAATACTGTAGAGATTTCAACTGAAGACTTCCTCACCTCGTATTGAATTGTAGTCATTTACACCATTCATTCAGGTTGTGTTTGTGATCTCAATGCACTGACTGACACCTCCCCTCATCTTCCTACCTGTTTCCCTTGTTGGTTTCAGCTCCATCTGAGATCACTTTTGCCATCGATGTTGGGAATGGCCCCGTAGAGCTCATAGTTCACTCTCCTTCTCTTCTGAATGACAACCAATGGCATTACGTCCGAGCTGAGAGAAACCTCAAGGAGACTTCACTTCAGGTGGACAACCTCCCGAGGATGACCAGGGAGACTTCAGAGGAAGGCCATTTACGATTGCAGCTGAACAGCCAACTGTTTGTAGGTAAGGGACATCTTGAGTTCCCTCTGTGCTAATACACTACAAGATTTCTGTATGACCAGACCCAGAGAAAATTATGATTTTGTTTCAGACTTGAGGGATGGTTAAAATATGTCATAAAGCATTTATAATTATAAATTTGATTTTACAGATTCTTCCATTCTAGCTTCATTAGCCATGGCAATAAGAGATTATGCCACCCCTTAGCAAATTTTGAGGTGGTCTCAGACTTTGTCTCTTTTCTACTTGTACATATTATTTTCAGATGTCCAAGGATCCCTAATATTTTTCATTCTTATAGTCAAAATACACTTGTAGAAAAAGAATATATCAGCTATTTACACCTTAGTAGGTGTTGCCTCTAAGTCAGTGAGCACCCTTCACCCTTCCTAGTGATATCTGACTCCTGATAATTAATGATAACTATGCAATAAAACATGTTACAGTATCTCAAAGGGATGTGTCACCAGTCATATGGTGGGGGTAGGAGCAACTGTTTTCCACAGGTTTCTTTGATGCTCCCTGAAATCACATCATTCAGGTGGCTGCCTTACATTTGCACAGAAAAGCAAGCCTAGTTCCTGAGCTGATGTTGCTCCATTGAGCAGTTCCTCCTGAGACTCAGATTTAGTTTTTAGACAAGTTGTTCATGTGAACTGACCTCCTCTGCTTATACTGGGTACCAAGAAGTTTTGAATGTCACTTACTGAGTCCATTCATTCTTTCATTCCATAGTCATTACACCCTGAAAACAAGTCAGGCATCTTGTTGGATGATGGCAATTGAAAGATAAATTGTGTGGTGACACTACTTTTCAATGAGCTTGTGTGCCTGTTTGTGTGTGTAAGAAAGAGAGACACTGAGAGACAGCAATAGAGAGGAAAATAATTTAGCCACATGAGTCTAGGTAGGAAAGGTCAACCTCACAGCTACAATTTAGAAAGGATTTTTTGAAAGAAGGTTGAGTAGGACTTGTAAATCTTGAAGTTACAAAATATAGCTACAAATAATAGGGCCATTGAAATATTATCAAAGCTAAGAAGCTGTTCTTATATAAAACTTGAAGTTCAGATGTTTAGAACAGTGATATAAGTAAGGTCCAAAATTTTCCAGTCAAGCCAGATTTAATTTTCTTTCCTTATTTATTTATTTAGCCAACTCTCACTATAGAGTTTTACTGCTAGTAATAAAATGCCATTAACAATCAGTGGGGGTTTCTTACAAGTTTTCTTTAAATTAGTTTTGTACCGCTTTTAACTCTGACAAAAACAGTCAGTAAAAGCATACCAGCTAAATGAAAAAAAAAAAAAAAGTAGCAGGATATGTCACATTTTCTCTTCTCAAGACGAATCATATTTCTTTCTTCATCTGTCATGTTTTACCTATCTAGCAGAAGCTATGATATAAGTGATTAAAGCATTTTTATGATTATAAGGCATTTACTTAATTAATAACCTACATGAGTGATATGATTTACTCTTAAAATATTTTTGAAAATTTATATTGCTGTTTTAATTCTATTTAAACATCACATTTCATTTCTCTGAAGAAGTTTGCTAGTCATCAAGATTTAATGTCTTTTTTGGTGAAATCAATTCAAGTAGTTTGCAATTTTCATAAATTATATTCCATGCCAAAGTTTAATTTATCTTCAGGCAGTATTTATGAATCTTTCTGGCAGAAAGGTGTACATAAGATGGAATAATATTTTTTATCATTTCATGCAAACTTCATGTCATTATGAAATTATCATATGTCCTGAATATGTGATAAACTGTGTGCAAGTCAAAAGGGAAAAGTCGCACCCGTGTTTCATGGCAGGTTTTTATCTCCAGAGGTTTCAGTTAAATTGATCACAAATGCAGTAAGTTGCAGGAGCATGTCGATGGGTTTGGAGGACATATCTCGCTCGAGCTGGAGCCAAGGTCAGCTGTGGTGAGAGCACCTGCTTCTGTTGTGTTTTGTTCCAATAAGTTCCTTCTCAGATGTTACTTTGCTTTATTGAATTTGTCTTAATGTACTTGAAGAAGGAAAAAAAAAACATGCTGTTGGAGGTAATTTTAGTCTGTTGGTTTGAATTCTGTTGTTAAGTGTTCAGCAATATGCTCATTTAGAAATGTCAGGTGGCCAAAAATGCTGAAGTCCCAGTATTTCCATTTTGTATAATTCAGTGGTCCAAAACCAAAAACAAAAAACAAAAAATAAAACCCTCTACTTAGCTCTAACAGCCAAAATGGAGAATGGCATTCTGTATCATTCAGAAATTTAGAGACACTGGATATTTATATTTTCTAGGCAGAAAAAAGATACCATTGGTGTATACGTCTTCCCAGGGAGATATTGAAGGTAGCAGTATTTAAATAATCATTTGGGTATGCCTATCTGGATACTTTTAGCCACTAAAGGATCTTTTAATCAAAACAGAGCATCATTCAGCATTGTAATTGCTGGTGTTGATGTGTGCTCATTGAGTGCTTCCTGAGTACCAGAAACAGGTTAAATTTTGTAGAACAGAATGTACCTCTTCACACTGCCCCTGTCATTTAAATGTGACAAGTTGAAGCACTTATACATGAGTCAAGGCCTGCTGGATTTCCAGAATCAATATTTTTATCTTCAGACTTTTATCACCATGATAGTTAGGGACATTTGCAACTCTACCATCTTACTGGTCACACTTTATTATCATCATCATCATTATTATTATTATTATTTAACAGAATAAGATAAATTTTATAACACATAGATTCTGAAATGTATGCTGCAAGCATGTGATTATCTCATCAATGAAATTGTTAGAGGTATTAGCCCTCTGGTTTGCTGTTCACTACAAATGTGCCCGTCAGTGTGCCTCTGAGGCAAGAGGAATCCAAGAACTAGCACCCACTGCTGAAAGTGAAATAGAAAGACATGGGTGTGTAACCCAGGTCAAGAGCCAATAAGCCACAAGACATTGGTTAAAAAACACCTAGCCTTTGTATACTCATTGTCTTTACCTGCAAAATAGAAAAGAAAAGTCTGGTATCTGACCTCCCAGGACCCAAGGATCTGCAATCTCCATGTTTGTGTTAGGAATAACAATCATCCTTATCCCCATTCTCCCCAAATCTGAATTGCATCTTTCCAAATTTGCTGCAATTATAGACACTGTGTAAATATCTGGGCCTGTGAGTTTCATTTTTACATGACTTTACTGCCACCTTCTTATTATTTTTGTTTTGTTTTGTTTTTGTCTTTCATGGGCTTGTGTTTTTTTTTTTTTTTTTCTGGTCTTGGTTGTTTTTGGCTTAGCTGTTTAATTGTCAGAGTATACTAAAACTAAAGCTGCTCACATTTTACAGTTCCTTGAGGAAAATACTAGACTATGAAAAAGAACAATATGATTCTTGATAAATCATTAAGTTCAAAGAGATCCCTATGTTGCTTCTGCTTCCATGTTGGTAGTTAACTATTATTTCTATTTTCAGGTGAAGCATGCCAAACATAGTGGGGTCAGTAGTGAAATCAATCAGGGAGAGTGAACACACAATAACCTTGATCTCTGACACAGCATAAGCAGGTACTCTGTGGCAAAATGCAGCCACACACATGAGCTGCCAGAAAGTCTATATGTGAATAGTTACTTATATTTATCGTTGTGAGTGACTCAGAAGGATGGCTTTCCTGATACAGCCCAGTAGAATTTTCTATTTGAGAGGATATAACATGTCTCAAAGTACAAGAGGAGGTACGTATCCTTTTCAGATTAAAAAGTAATGGAGGAGCACCTGGGTGGCTCAGTCCACTAAGCAGATGCCTTTGGCTAAGGTCATGATCCCAGGGTCCTGGGATCTAGCCCCACATCCGGCTCCCTGCTCAGAGGGGAGCCTGCTTCTCCCTCTCCTTCTGGTGCTCCTTCTGCTTCTGCTCTCTTGCTTGCATGCTTTCTCTTTCTCAAATACATAAATAAAATCTTAAAGAAAAGTAACTGAAAAGCATATTTCAGCATACTTATTCAGCATATTTATTATATAAGCAATAGTGCATTGAAGATGTTACTTAACACATCAGTGGTGAAACAAAAAGTAAAGGAATTATTGTCTTTTCAACATCACATAAATTTCTGATAATATCTAATTTACCAAAAATGTTTAAATTTTTTCAAAGGCAAGTCATATATCAAGTATACTTGAATTATTTTTCTTAGTAAAAAAAAATAATATGTGATTTCTGACGTTCCTCATTAATAGTTAAATATAAGAAAGTGTTATGACTAGTTTAAGAAGTTGGTAAGAGACCTCAAAACACCAGCAGGGTAAGTCCCAGAAATGCTATGCTTTGTTGTTGTGGACAAAGTACCTAGAGGAGCCCCTGATGTCCACTCAATAAAAAATCCTATGATGCAAAACATAAAACAACAAACAAACAACAACAACCAAAAAAACGATGCAGAGCTACGTGCTTCCCCATGCATTTTCTGTCCCCAACACCAGTGTTCCACCAAATCACATTCTTAAAGCTTGAATGTGTTTTGAAAAAAACATTGGTTCTATTTTTATATTCAGAGAAGTGAAAGATTAAATCAGTGCCTTCTGCAAAAGTTTTGTTTCTTCTTTAAGATATTCAGAGTTGAAGGCATTTAACCTATTCCAATAGCCCATTTTTAGTGTTTTCTGCCCCCCCCAATAGTCCAGAAACTTTTTTTGAAATGTTTACCTGCAACCCCTTCATATAAATAAGGTTTATAAAGATAAAGATAAAGGGGTTTATCTGCAACCCCTTCATATAAATGAAGCTCATTTTATCATATGGTGGTCTGTGATAGATTGATAATGGGTAAATAAAGGAGAAGGTAAAGTTATCTTGTTTGGTTTGATTGATTGATTGATTGCTGTTGTTAAAACATAGCACAAGTCATACTTTCTTCTTTAAAGGAGGGTGCCGTATGGCATATGGAATCATTTTCTCACGAAAACCCAGGGAAAGAAGCCCTGAGATTTAGACTACGCAAAAACTCAATGTTAGAAGTAGTTATTCTGATTCCTCTGGCACTACAAGTCATCAAAATTTATAACTCGGTAAAGAAAAAAAATTAGGGCAGTGTCATTTACATGGAGCTTATCATTAAAAAGAAAGTAAATCCAGACCTTTATGGAAAATAAAATCAGTACTCCCTGGATATTCAAGGGCCTGATCTAAGGGACAGAAGGGAGGTGAGAAATTGTTTATGTTTTTTTCCACTGAGCAGTAACAATCAGGGGAATGCCAGGTTGGAAAAAAGCAGACCCAGAAAGGCATGCAGTTGCTGGGACCCTACATGCATCCTAGTGAGTCTGTTTCAGTTTCTCCAAGGCTTTGTCAATATAGCTGAGGATTCAGAGAAAGAGGTGAGAAAGCCCTTGAGCAGAGTGGTAGAGGGGAAGAAAATGTAATCACAATCCTCTGAAAGTGTTACTGGCAGATTTACACTCAGTTCGAATATGGTTACCACGTTGCTTCTGATCCAAGAAGGAAGGGATTTGGCTTCAAAGTCACCTGTGTGGGTGAAGGCAATTTCATAGGAGAGGTGAGAAGTGCCATGTTTCAATTCAGCTTCCTCCGTCATCCATGCACCAGGTTGAATGGTGCACGGTCGTCTCGGGACCTATTTATGGTGTAGAGAGAGGCTTAGGAACCCACGGTAGATGTGGAAATGTGCTATTCAGGTCCCCCTTCAAGACGGACTTGTTGCCCTGCTATGAGAAGGCTGTTGATAGATAGTCTTCATGCATCTGCCCCTTTAGGGTCTGCCTCCACTCCAGAGAAACACCTGGACAAGGTCACAACCTTTGCAAGTGTGTCCACAATGACCATTTGAACCGAGGGTATAAAGGTTTCTCCATTTGGCCCAAGGAAGCACAATTCTCATGGGTTTCTTCTAGCTCTGGTGCTCTCTGTAGGGTTGTTCTAGACTGTCCTTAAATATGCACTTCTGCTAGCCTCCCCCACCCCTCCTGTTGCCTGCACCTCCCATCTACAGGTGTGGTTCCCAAGGGCATCCTTAACATACTTCTTGCTGCACAGCCTGATTGGTGGAGAACACAACCTGAGCCAGAATCATATATTTCTTGTAAAACACACACACACACACACACACACACACACACACACACACTTTTAAAAAATTATAGTAAACTCTTAAACAATATTTATTCTTCATTTCTTCCCATGATTAGCCATAATAATACCCCCCATTTTTTTTTTTTTTCCCTCCAGAACACTCTTTAAAGCTGAAGGGTTCCTTAGTGTTGAGTTTGCATTGTTTTAATTCCTTTTAAAGATCTTCTCCCTCAAAGTAGGATGGGGTACCTTTACCCCTATCTACTTGGAAGACTTCTCTTCATTAATCACACAATTTTTTGATGATTCAAATCAAATTTCTTCTCATAGGGGAATGTACTCCCACTCCACCCTCTACCTGTGATCATACCCTTCACACCAGGTTATAATGATCGGGTTATTGCCTCTCTCCCATCTAGTGGTTTCCTTGTGGACAGACATAATGTCTAATTTATCTTTACATTCTTGTGCATGGTGCAGGTTCTCTGATATATTTTGAATTCAGTAAATGTATAATCAGTTACTGAAAGTAATTGAATGCAAAGTTCCAAGTGCTGGTCCTTTTAATACTAGCTTTATTTTAAGTCATTACCTTTTCTGAGCCTCAGTTATTCCATCTGTCTACTGGGCTTAATAATCAATACTTCATAAGGCAGTTGAAAAGATTAAATGAACATTTTTCCTTTTATTTGGAATTCTCTATAAAGGCTTATTAAATAGGAGTTGCAAGCAAACTATCATTTTATTTATTTTTTTAAAGATTTTGTTTATTATTTATTTGACAGACAGAGATCACAAGTAGGCAGAGAGGTAGGCAGAGAGAACAGAAGGGAAGCAGACTCGCTGTGGAGCCCGATGCAGGGCTCGACCCCAGGACCCTGGGATCATGACCTGAGCTGAAGGCAGAGGCTTTAAGCCACTGAGCCACCCAGGCGCCCTGCAAACTATCATTTTAAATGGGAATTTATTTGTGCCCCCATCCCAGGGGAATAATAAGGCACTGCTTTGCCTGGAAATTTATGAGATTTGACATTTAAAGGACACATTCAATTAGTGCAATAGCTCCCAGAGGAGGGATCCTGCCCCACACTGGGTTTTATCCCTTCTTTGCACAAATCAGCAGAAGTGTCCCCACATGGTAGTGTATCTGATTCATGAATTCCTCAAAAGCTGAGGTAGGGCCTTTACAAAAGGTAACATACAATGACCGTTGTCTTGGAAACTAGCTTTCAAAGGGAAAGGAATTTTCAAAACCCCATTTTCAAATTGTTACATGGTATGTATAAGCTTGCTCTGAGCTGTTGTTACTGGATTCCTTTTGCTGTTGCTCTTGTTTTCCCTGTGCTCTGGTGGGTGAGGAAGGGCTTATTTATGGAAAATCCTATCAGATCAGAAAAGGTGCCCAAGCCAGTCTCTCCATTTGTGATTCAATGATATTTTAAAGTTTCATAAAATAAGCTGAAATCCATCCACATCCAACACCCATTTGTGGTGATATTCAAGCGATCATGATCTTTTGTGACTGCCCTTCTCTTAGGCGGTGCTGCCAGTGAGGCAGTAGCAAAAAGCCAAACTATTTTTTATTGGAATAAATTTCAGTTTTTAATTTAATAAAAATAAAATAATTTTTATTGGAATAATTTTATTGGAATAATTTTCAGTTTTTGTTTTAATTGAAGTAATTTTTAAAGTCTTGTTGTTATTGTTGTTGTTCTTTCAAGTATCAGCCTTATTCTCTCTTCTTTCCTTGTCCAAATAACTCTAAGAACCAATAAGTACTTCATAACAGATTGTGCATGACTTTGCCAGATTGGGGAGGAAACACTGAAAGGTATCTCATCTTGTCCCTCCATTTGCCACTGTGTCCTTCCTCTCATTATTCCCTCTCTCTCTCTCTGTCTCTCTCTCTCTCTCTCTCTCTCTCCCCCTTTTTTGGACACAATTTATTCAACAAATATTTTCTGAACATATTCTGTGTTATCAGCCCTAGGGTAAGCAACAGGAGCATGAAAATGAATAAGATCCATTTGATATTTAAGAAGTACAGGCTTTGAATGGGGAGGGAAGGCTTTAAGCCAGCTCCCTTAGAATATGGTATGGAGGTGCATATCCAAGGAGGGTGAGTGGGGCTAAAGATATGTGGCTCTCAAGTGCAATCTGGAGGCAGTTTCCAGTGTTCCATGAACACTATCCCTCATGAAAGTGTTGTTCAACAGGCCATCTTTGGAGTTACCTGCTTTACTGGAAAGAAATTGTTTGTATCCCTACTGGATAAATATCATCCACTTTTTTTTTTTTTTTTTTTTGCTTTATTTCCAAGTTTCAAGGACACACCATCAAATGTGAGAGAGATGCTTCTCACATTTGGTGGTGTGTGCCTAGTCACACTGCAGCCATCACATACCCAAAGGAAGCTTAGAGTAAGAAAGAGCTCCAAAGTGATTGCTGCAGAAATCCATCAACATGTCATGACAGTGTTAAAAGATTGGACAGTGAGAACTGGTTACCCCTGACCCTTACAATGCTACTATCCTATTTAGTGAATTGTAGCCTTTAAAATATATATATACTTTAGGATGTCCTGGCATCACCCATAAAATCACCCTAGGCTAGGAGAAATATTAGGGGAAATTCTTAAAGTTTATAATTATAAAATGTTTACCATATATCCTTATTTCTTTGAATGGGTCTGTGCTTCAGCTTCTAGGAGACTATCTGTTCTCAGTAGGGCCATGTTGGAGAAAACTAACATGTGATTGTCAGGGGCCCAACCATATGTGAAATCCAAACACCGATGCTGATAGGACAATAATTTGGCCAGGCAGCAGCTGGGAAGAATGTATTTAAGTGATGATTCTTGTGATGACCCAGGCTCATATGGTATTTCTCATCTAGTTGCTCTTGCAAGAAGGGCAATAATCTCTCCTTTCACCTAGGAGCCTTTGTAACTTTTCTTTAAATCTATTTTTGATGCTGATTTTTTATCTTCCAAAACTTTGGCAGAAGGGAGCACAGTGAGGCATCAGTTGGCACTCATCTTTGCAGGATGGGAGATAATTGTTGTATTAAGATGGTTCTCGTGGCTATTCAAGACTGATACTTACGATTATGGAAACTTTTCTGCCCCATCATCTTGATATTTTTCAGGGGTACCTCTAAATGATATGCAAAACAATAATCAGCCACCTTGAACCAAAATGGGCTCTATTCCCTTATGGTTCCACATTAGCAACAAAAACAGAAACACAATTCAAGTGCTTGCTTGTTTCTTTCCCCTCCTCCTGAACTGTAAATAATAACCAAATGGGGATTTCCACAGAATGCATGTTTAGCACTCTATCTGGACAAAATGTTGGCCCTGCCCTGCCAACATTCTGTTAAAAAGAAAGCAAATGTTTGTTTTCATCCAGTAGTCTTGAAAACAAAATTACAAAACAACAACAACAACAACAAAAAAAACAAGCCTCTTTGTATAAAACACAAGTAGCAAGATAGATACCTCCTATAAACACTGACCCACACACCAGACACAAACATGCTGATGCTGTCAAAGGTATTCCTCAATATCCAAATACCATGTGGCTTAATAAATGGCTTTTAGAGATGTACACAATTCTATAACAAGGAGTTTCATTTGAAACTTGACATAATAAATTATTTCTAATGTGACTTTTAGAAAAAGGAGACCAACGACACTGTATACAATATACGTAATAAAAGAAAATATTTATTTTAAATTGTACAATCAATAAGCAAATGCATGCTCACTGAAAATTAGCCATAATACCTCCAACTACCCTTATTAGAGGCACTGATGTTTGCCCTGCATGAGATGTTCCAGGCATTGATCAAGTTCTTACATATATTTAGGTACCCTTAGGAAACACTGAACAATGTTATTATTTGTGGATATATTTACAGAAATGACATATTTATATGTATTATACCACAGCTTTCTCACTGTTTTTGTTTATTTGTTTTTGTTTGCTTTTTTTTTAACCTCAAATATGCCATGGAAACCATAGCATGCCAATATAAATAGCATATTAAAACTGCTATATTGTGTTTTACCTAATATTATCAGTTTTTGCCTATTTTGTAGCTAAGATTGTTTTATGTCTTTAATGCATCTGTAATTTGTTTTAGGTTCTGAGGTAGGATTGCAATTTTATTTGTTTTCCAAAATCATATTTTCTCATCTCCAAATGGAGATTTCATGGTTCCTATTTTTCCTAGTTACTCCAGTGTATATTATAATGTAAAAAACCCATCTCTGTGTATAAAGAGTCTATTTCTGAATTTCTTAAAAATGTCTGGCTTCTTGGGGTGCCTGCCTGGCTCAGTTGGGAGAGCATGCAACTCTTGATCTTGGGGTCATGGGTTCCAGACCTACACTGGGGTGTAGAGCTTACTGAAAAGCAAAAAGAAACAAAAACTAAAACTAAAAACAAAATCAAGGAATTTCTGGTTTCTGTTTTATTTAGATAATTTTGTTTTTCCCAAATACTACACCAACATCACACTTACAGGGTATATTTTGATACAGAATTGGATAAGCTTTGCCCCCATGCACACCTCATTCTTTTTCATTTTAAAACCTTATTAATGATTCTCAATCATTTTCCCTTCTTGTGGAATTAGCTTTTCATGTTCTATGAAAATAATTTTTGGAGGGCTACTGATTGGATTTTATTGTGTTAAAGAAATTTGCTATACATTACTGGATCATACAGACACATATTTTATTTCTTCAGGTATTCTTTAGGTGTAAAGGTAAAATTGTATTTTTTCCTTCATATAGGCACATCAACTTGTTAACTTCTAGGTGTTTTGCTGCTTATGTTATTAAATAGGATTTTTCCTAGGTATTCCATTTTTCAGTTGGTTATTGTTGTTATATAGGACCATGATTGATTTTTGTATGCTGTTATTTATATCTATCCACATTCTTATATCTTTATTTTATTTAATTAATAAATTTATTTTCAAAAGATTTGATTTATTTATTTCAGAGACAGAGAGAGCACAAGTGGGGAGAGGGGCAGAGGGAGAGGAGGAAGCAGACTCCTGACTGAGCAGGGAACCTGATGTGGGACTCGATCCCAAGACCCTGGGATCGTGACTCGAGCTGAAGCAGATGCTTAACTGATCAAGACACTCAGACACCCCATATACTTTTATTTTAATTGTAGTAATTTGTCATTATTATTTTGGGGGGATTTTCCAGGTAGACAATTATACTATTTGTGCACATAATGAAGTATTTTTAATGACTATGTATGAGCAAAATTAATTATTTTTTATTGTAATCAATGCCCCCAGCTCCATTTTGGGAAACTTCTTTAAAAAAGTGGAATAAGAAAAAAAAAAAAAAGTGGAATAAGGCCAATGATAATAATTTTTCATGGCTCTTGATACATATTGCTGAATTATTCTTTTTTTTTTTAAAGATTCTATTCATTTATTTGACAGAGAGAGATCACAAGTAAGCAGAGAGGCAGGCAGAGAGAAAGGAGGAAGCAGGCTTCCTGCTGAGCAGAGAGTGCCTTGCGGGGCTTGATCTCAGGACCCTGCGATCATGACCTGAGCCCAAAGCAGAGGCTTTAACCCACTGAGCCACCCAGGTGCCCCTGCTGAGTTATTCTTAAAAAAATTTTCATAGCATTCATTTCCACCAAACAAATAAGAAATACTTCCAACTTGCTGTTAAGTGATTCCAAGTTAATGTCTTTCGCAATTTTATGAGGATTAGTGTTTAATTTGAAGTTCCACAATTTATAGGAAGATTAAACCAGAAAGTGTCTGTGAACTACATGTTTGGGGGTGCTTTATAAGAAGTAAACTCTTAGTTTAAATTGATGTTGCATAATTATTTTACTTTTTAAACATCCAGTTAGTGTCACCTGTATCATTAAATGATGTGTGTTTATTGGTTTCTGAGTAAGAAGTCACTGTATCTGGCCAAATTCAACCAGATGTATGCTTTGTTCTTAAGAAAATCACATTTTATACTTTCCTTCTGGTACCAAGACTCTGTCAGTTGGAGGGGGTGGGATAGAAGCAGAGGATAATTGATGGTTAATGCATTTATATTTATTTATCATGTGTATGCTAAATCTGATGCCACTTTAGAATTTAGAATCTACGTGGTAAATGCACCTGTAGTTCAGCTGGCTATGGCAAATCATAAAACAAATAAACAAAAAACAAACAAAAACAGCTATTCCACGTTCAAGGTCAAAAAAACAACCAAGAAGGGAAGAACGATGGAAAAAGGAAATTATTAAATGTTTTTTTTTTTTTGTGAATCAGGAGTGCAGCTTGGCACATTCACTGTTTTATCAGTAGTCCTCAACAAGGAGTTTTGCTTGGCTTGTGGATGAAAGAAAGTGGGCACCCAGGAGAGAAATAGAGGTTTTTGCATGTGGTGCCAAGGACCACCAAAAATTGAGATATTCCTCTGAAAGTAATGAGCATTTGTGAAGCTGCCACATGGAGGTTTTCTAAGACAAGTTTAGGATGATGACAGTGACATTTTTATGAGTTGATTTGTACTCAGGTGAAGGAAACGTCTTCAAAATGAACCTGCTAGATACCAAGGGCCAACTGCAGAGTCTTGTGCAGAATTGCTTCTAGCTAGACGAGCCAACTAATGGTGATAGTTATACAGAAGAGTGAGGGTGAAGTAAAGAGAATAAATGCATGCATGTGTATTACTTGCTGTAAGAAAACATATTATAGATAAGG
The DNA here is from genome assembly GCA_003697995.1 of Taxidea taxus jeffersonii. Lineage (NCBI taxonomy): Eukaryota > Metazoa > Chordata > Mammalia > Carnivora > Mustelidae > Taxidea > Taxidea taxus. Next base: position 49,671 of record RCUC01132382.1, on the reverse strand, counting down.
TTGAGAAGGTAGAAGGATCATTTAGTTATAGTACTGATTCAAGTTGTCTAATCAGATCATTCATTTTAGGTTTTTAGAGCTTCCAAGGTATGCAGGCTTTGAAGGTCAAGAGATCACAGTTTGACACCTGGCTCTGTCATATAAACTCTTTTTGATTCTTGACCCTGGCCAAAGCAATATCTCTGATGCTAAATTACTTCAACTAGGTCATGGGAATAATATGAATACATTCTTTCCCTTTGGGTGTTCAGTGAGTTAATGATAAAGTTTCTAGCATACATGTATGTTTGAAATGTAATTTGTTTTAAAAATTAGAAACATTGCTCTGATTCTCTGTCAGCTTTCAGATTAAATGCAAACCTCCAAAACATGACTTTCAGCTGCTTTAAGAATGATGCTACAGTTTTGTTGTTGTTCTTCCTCCAACCTTTTAGTGAATCTTAGACGAGATATAGACAAGTAAAGAGCAAAGTTATCTTAGAGTAGCATTGAAAAACCAAATACCTACAAGGGGCAGGAAGGCAATATAAATGAATGAAGTGGTCCTGGTGCAGAATATGGCTAAGCGGGGATTAGGTTCCCCATCTTAAAAGAACTGAACACAGTACAACTGCAGTGAGCTTTGCTGTGCAGGAAAAAGTTTCATTGTTAACAGATCTGATTTTTTTCAAAGATTTATTAGAATTTTAAAAATATTTCTCATTTTAAATAAAATCAGGACCTAAATGAAATAATTAAATACTGGGAGGCAGAAGATGTGTGGGGAAGGGATGTGTGCATATGAGTGCTGGTGTGTGTGTTTGTAATCACAGGGATAGTGTACTGTGAGCTGCAGAATGCATGGGGAACATAACATACTACAGAAATGCAAAGTACCTGAAGAGATCCAAAGTTAAGACAGACCAGAGAGCACTGGGGAGCTATTTGTAGTTCAGAAGTCCTGGTACAATGAAGTCAGAAAAGGGGATGTGGGAAAAGGAAGCTAGAGAGGTAAGTGGAGGCCAGATCTTTCATACTGTATCATCTGTGCCATGGAATTTGAAATTGATCCCGAGGACAATCAGTAATATCTAAAGAGCATTAGATAGGAATGGCAGAGTCAAATGTTCAAATTCGGTTTATCTTTCTGATTGCAAAGTGGTGAATGGATGAGAAGCATGATCAGTTGGAAGGTTGTGGAAAGGAATCACGTTGAGGTAAGGATCATGGATCTCGCTGTATAAAGAAGCAGATGGTACTGTATGTTAACAATACTGGAATAAAAAAGAAGGAGAAGGAGGAGGACAATGGAGAGGGAATGGGGAAGGAGAAGGAGAAGGAAAAAGAATGAAGAAGAAGGAGAAGAAGGAGAAGCAGCAGCCAGAAATATCTGGAAGAGCAAATGCACAGGGGCTGGGTTGGGGGGAAAGGACTGAGTGAGAAGGGGGAGGGAAGACTGTGGCCGCATCTCTGTAGAGTATTCAAGGTTTAGAGAACATTCACACCTGCAACAAAACCCTACACATAGCAGGCAATGTTAGAAAACAGACAGCACCAACAATCTGACTGGGTGCGAGTGTGGGTGAGGAGCATCTTTCTGGAATTATTCTATTCTTAGTCTACCTATTACTTCTCCATAAAGAAAAAGGAACCTGACCTCTAGTTTTTATCCTTCGTAAAAAATGAAAAACAGGCAAAAACTGAAATTTAGCTCATTTCGCAATTCAGTTCATAGTTCTTTGTGTCTTGTGTTTTGTCAGCATCTCAGAGTGAAATGATCCTCTTGTTTTGGATCATTCTCTCCATACTCTGTGTGTCTCAAACCTCAAGGAATGCATCTCTGCCAGAGAAACCACCCCAGCCACTTTTGTCTCCATTTATAAACTTGTTGACTAAGTCACACGCAGGAAAATGTGCAATAGATCTTGCATTCTCCACCTCTGCTAGAAGAAAAATGCCACTAACAAGATATATGAAGAGTTATTCAAATCTACCGCAGGGAGTGACTGCAAAATAAGGGAAAAAATAAGACAAAACATTTGACTACATAAATCCTCCCCTCTTTATTCTGCATGGTCTCTGGGAAAGAAATAATGATCCTACCTTTATGATCTTCTTATATTTATAATTGATTTATCTTGTGGTTAAAGGAGATTTACTAACTAAAATTGAGACAGACAGGAGAAAGCAATTTGGGTTTGACCTCCTGGCCTTTTTGAGTATCACTTATCAGACCTGAAAATACAATAGAGTTTCAGCATTACTTCAGAATAAAAGAGTAGATTAATCCTTTTGGAGTGTTAAATTGGTCTGTGGATGCAGCCAGTGACTGGCATACACATATTTATGTGTTGTAGACCTGGTGTGATTCAGGGAAGTTGCAATACTTCCTCATCCCCTTTCTATACTCCCATCAAACCATTTCCAGTGATTTTCTTATCTACCTGGCCAGACTGACTGATGCTGGGAATGTTTAGGTTACCTAACTCACTTCTTTAACTTACTGCTTTGTTTCTTGTTTAACATCTGTATTCCTGGTGTGAGATGACACATTTGGAATTCTCATCTCTATCCACCTTGGTGGGAATATGTATATATATATATATATATATATATGTACGTATATATATACATACATAAATCATATATATATACATATACACATACACATATGTATATATATATTTGATTTTATTTATTTGACAGGCAGAGATCACAAGTAGGCAGAGAGGCAGGCAGAGAGAGAGAGGGGGAAGCAGGCTCCCTGCTGAGCAGAGAGCCCAATGAGGGGCTCAATCACATGACCCTGGGATCATGGCCTGAGCCGAAGGCAGAGGCTTTAACCCACTGAGCCACCTAGGCACCCCGGTGGGAATATATTTTTACCTGGTCATTTGATAGACCAAGTTTTAATAGAGTTGTAGGGCTAGAAATGAATGAGGCTCAGAGGTGAGAGTTGATACAGATAAGTGACAAGTCCATCCTGCCCCTGTTATTTTTGTCCCTGTTAGTACAATTTGTATACCTTAAAGTCCTGATGGTTCCCTCCATTTATTTGTGTGTGTGGACTTGAGTCTTCACTGTTGAACCTAGACTAGAATTTATGTCTTTAAAGGCAGGCTTGACCTATGTCTTCTCTGGAATCTCCCATAATTCCGGGCATCAAACAAATGCCTGCTCATGGAATTTAGCTTAATTTCTTGGCTTTTGTCTCTCAGTGAACGTTTTTCTGGTATCAGAGGTTTAGGCTAGTAGAATCCTGGATTTGCAATGGTAAAAAAACCTCTGTCACTTTGAATCTACTCCATTCTTGAATAATTTTCAACAAGCATTGTGAATCTCTCTGAAAACTTCAAGATGTTCCTACAGCAGAAAGTTGGGTTAGAATCCTGTTCTGTAATCCAGAAGAACAAATTTTGCTTCCAAATAACAATTTGGAGGTAAGTGCTAGGATCTCTCTCTCTCTCTATATATATATATATATATGTGTGTGTGCGTATATATGTATATATGTATATATGTACATATATAAGTTTACATATATACATGTGTATGTACATACATAAACAACCTACTTGTTTGAGACATGGTAGGGCTCAGAAGAGGGCATAGCAAAGAGTAATGATTGAGTATGTACTGCATTCCATGATCTTCACTAAGCTTTATTGTAAACACACTAAACAAAATTATTCTTATTTTACAGATCAAGTAGCTAAGGCTGAGGTGATCAGTGGTCAACATGGCTAATCAGCTAGTGGCATGGAGTAGGACTCCATGTCTGTGTGTCCTAAAGCCCACCCTCCTTCCAGTGCTTGCATTACACTTCATGAGCAATGCAAAGCTTGTTGCAAGTTTTCTAAGTTGGTGTGCATAAGAGCTTGCTTCTAATTCTGTTAGAAGGGACAGTCCTGTGTGAGCATTCTACATCTAGACAGAAATCTGCTATAGACTATGTCATGACACATTTTATTTCATTTGCAAGGAACACTGTGATCTGAAATTTCTGTCTTAAACATGTAAAGTATAGGATTCCACCTGAAGTATAACCCTTCCTTCCTTCCTTCCTTCCTTCCTTCCTTCCTTTTTAAAGATTTATTTATTTATTTGAGAGAGAGAGAGCAGGTGGAGGGGCAGAGGGAGAGGATTCTCAAGCAGACATCCCACTAAGTGTCGAGCCGGACACAGGACTCAACCCCAGGACCCTGAGATCATGACCTGAGTGGAAACCAGGAGTCAGACACCCCACAACCTAGATTCCTGGGCACCCCATTGTTCTTGTTGTTGTTGTTTTGGGGTTAGGGGTGAGAAGGTTCCCAGCCTGGAAAGACATCCACTTTTCACATGCTGTTTGAATTCCTAATTCTCACTGGAAACTGTAATGGAAAAGTTTAACACAGCATGACAATAGAACAATGCTTAACTGTTACCAATGTCAATATTAAACCTAAAACAATTGAACTTTATGATATCTTACCTTTTTCTTTTTTTCCTTTTTATTTTTCACTGCTCAGGGGGAACATCATCCAGACAGAAAGGCTTTCTAGGATGCATACGCTCCTTACAGTTGAATGGGCAGAAACTGGACCTGGAGGAGAGGGCAAAGGTCACATCTGGAGTCCGGCCTGGATGCCCTGGTCACTGCAGCACTTATGGTAGCATCTGCCATAATGGGGGCAAGTGTGTGGAGAAGTACAGTGGGTATTTCTGTGATTGCACCAATTCACCATATGAAGGGCCCTTCTGCAAAAAAGGTACAGTCAACTCCCTTGTGCTGTATTGCTGTACCTGTAAGCCATAGTCAAGTCATGCCCTTAGACAGTCCTTAAGTGATCATTTACCTTCTTCACTTTTGCTCTGTTTAAAGACTGTGTAGCCCCTCAACATAATTGCATGTAAACATACATAATTGTCTGGCAGTGCCACTGAACCAGTTGGCTAGTAACAGTGCAACATGCTCTCCTTGGCTGAGGGGTCAGCTGAACACTGGGAGAGGTGGACTTTCATTTCTGTCCTATCACCCCAATCTCAAGGGATGCACAAGTCTTTCCAGTTCCATTTCCTTAGCCCATGCATGTAATCCAGCATTATAGATTCTACCCCTGGAAGAGTCTTAGAGATGCTTGAGTCATCTCAAAATATTCTTAGAATAGGAAACTTATAGTAGAAATAATACCATGCATCTAGTAAAATCTCCCTGTGCTGCTGGTGATATGAGTGGAGTCTGAAGCTTTAAAAGCCCTGCTTGGCAATTCACATTTAGCTCACTGGGGGCTAGGAATGGAACACAGGATCAAAATCCCTGGCCCAGTGTCTTTCTACAGCCTCTCCTATCTTATGAACTTATTGCGTTGGTAAAACTGAACATGATGGATGTATACCTTGAACAAGGAATGGTAGATATGGTGTAAATTCTCTTAAAAAAATCAAGATAACTCTACAAACTATAAAATTGCCTTATTTAGTATAAACACTTAGTATTTTTTCAAATACTAGGGCAAAAAGATTAGGTCTCCAACCAATCTTTGCAGGATTTTAAAGTTTATTTTATTGATGGAGGGGAAAAAAATGTTTGTTGAGCAAATAATGTAAACAATAGTTCAAGAGCAGCATTTAAACTATTAAAATAAAATGTTTTAATTACTTTGAAACACCATTTACATACAAACAATGATGGCGATTATTCATAATTCTTGTCAATTCATTAAAGCGCATTTCCCAAGCACCTTTACCAAATAATGCTTTATTTAGTCCAATTTACTGTTGGAACTTAAAAACAATAGACAAAAGAAGAGCACCTAGTGTTCTCACTGAAGGACTCTGTAATTTGAGCTCTTCATCATTTATACTGGCTTTCTCCATAGTTAGATTGAATTACTTGCTTATTATTGCTGAGAATCATTGTACTCCTTGGGAGAAAATTAATGGTATAAATTTTAAGGCCAACAATGTGTTTGGCCCTGCATGGAACTTGACATAAAGTGGCCCCATCACAGTAAGTGTTGACCATGGGCTAGGACACTTAGCCACTGGATTTTTGTACTGAGGATGGTGTCTGAATAACCACCCCTGAAAAAATTTTCAATACTATCCTTAGTCTGGTTTTACATGGTTAGAAGAAGCAAATGCAGAATAAACACTATCAGGCCTGCTCACAAAAGTATACTAGCATTGTTCTACAGGATCTACAGGAAATACTACAGGAAACAGTACACTTTATGTAGTAAAGAAAATAATACTCTAAATTTAGCCTAATTTTTAAAAAAAATTAACCTAATTTTTAATTGGCTTTTTTTTTTCCTGAAACATCTCCAGTTAATTATCTTCTGTCCATACCATCATGTCTTTTGGCAGCATATGTTCAAATAGCTTCTGTGCTCTCTCCCCACTTTCATTACTTCAATCCATAAGCAAAATGCTTAGCATTTTCAGCTTGCTTCATATTTCACAGTTTCAAACTTTATTCCCTTTCTCATAAATCTAAGGAAATGATTCCCTTTATATTCAGTAGCTGCAAAGCATGTGGGATGAATCTTCTAACCAAGTCTTTTAGCCATGCCAGTTGCCTGGGGGAACTGGAATGGAAATCAGAGCCCCTAGCTAGGAGGTTGTCCTAAACAAGGGCACTCTCCATTGAGGTAGTCTTCCATGTTAACTTCCCAGGCCATAAGGAGTGTAAATACTAGAAATATATGGGGTGGAATTACCAATGCCTGGGCCAGAACTATGATCCATTGACCTTCTTTCTGTTTCTGATTATAGTACAAAGTAATAATAATCATGCAGTTAGCTAGTAATTATTGACTGCAACATAGATTCTTTATGGCCAATCTAGTGAGGAAGATATTAACATATTGAGAACATTGACGTTCATAGTGGTTGAATGACTTGATAATAATTTCCATGGCTGAGACCCATCCAGCATCTTTTTGGTTTCTTTTTTCTCTATTAAATCCTAATTTCATTCAGTATAGGAATATGGTAATAGGATTCAAACATGTTTATGTTTTGCATATGTCTCTTTTTTCTTGTCATTGAGGTGTAATTTTCATACCCTACAATCCATTATTTTAAAAATATAATGCTGTGACTTTTAGCATATTCACAAAGTTGCACAACTATCACTATTATCTAATTTCAGAACATTTTCATCACCCTGAAAAGGAACCTTATACATATTAGTAGTTACCCCCCCTTCACCTCTCCCCTCAGTTCCTGGAAACAACTGATTTACTTTCTGTCACTATGGATTTACCTATTCTGGGTATTTCATGCTAACGGACTCATACACTATGTGGCCTTTTAGTGTCTAGTTTCTTTCACTTAGCATAATGTTTCCAAGGTTTATCCGTGTTGTAGCACTTTTCAGTATTTTGTTCCTTTTTTATTTCCAAAGAGTATTTTATTCCATTATGTGGATGCCACACATTTTGCTTATCTATTCATCAGTTGATGGACATTGTGATGTTTCCATGTCTTTAGCTATTATAAATAATGCTGCAATTAACATTTGGGTACATATTGTGTGGATTAATATTTTTCTGTTCTCTCGGGTATATACCTAGAAGTGGGATTACTTGGGTCATATGGTAACTATATATTTAACTTTCTGAGGATACTGGCAAACTTTTTGAAGGGGCTTCTCCATTTTATCTTCTTACCAAAAAAAGTCTAAGGATTCCAGTTTCTCCACATCCTCACCAACGCTTGTTATTATCCACCCTTTTGATAAGAGACATCTTATTGTGACTGTGTGAAATTGTATCTTATTGTGGTTTTAATTTGCATTTCACTAATGACTGATAATATTAGACATCTTTTCGTGTTCTTATTGACTGTTTCTATAGCTTCTTAAGTGAAATGTTTATTTAAAGTTTTTGCCAACTTTTGATTGGGTTATTTTTCTTTTTATTATTTAGTTGTAGGAATTCTTTGCATATTTTGAATGTAATTCTCACATTAGATATATGCTTTGCACATATTTTCTCCCCTTTTCATTTTCTTGATAGTATCTTGTGAAGCACAATTTTTTTAATTCTTATAATATATGGTTCTTATTGTTTTATTTTTGTTGCTTGTGCTTTTGAAATTTTTTAAAAAATATTTTATTTATTTACTTGACAGAGAGAGTGATATCACAAGTAAGCAGAGCAGCAGGGAGAGAGAGAGGAGGAAGCAGTCTCCCTACTAAGTAGAGAGCCCAATGTGGGGTTTGATCCCAGGACCCTGAGACCATGACCTGAGCGGAAGGCAGAGGCTTAACCCATTGAGCCACCCAGGCAACCCTGTGCTTTTGGTATCATGTCTAACAAATCAATGCCTCACTGAAGGCCATGAAGGCTTATGTCCATGGTTTCTTCTAAGAGTTTTATAGTTTTGCTTTTACATTTAGTCTTTGATCCACTTTGAGTTCATTTTTGTAGGTGTGAGGTAGGGATTCAACTTCATTCTTTTGCCTACGGATATCCAGCTATTCTGACACCATTTAATAATACAGACTTGTCTTTGGCCCACCTCCACCTGCCCCCCCATTATATGAAGAATCTGGGTATGACTGTCATAGTGGTGTCATTTATTTTATTTTTTCTAATTAAAGTTAGACAGTGTATTTGGAATTCTATTTGGAAATATATTTTGGAATCTAGAAAAAAATCTAATCACTCAAATACAAACATTAAAAAGAAAATCTGATTTTCTTCTAGCTCTTTTCTTTTCATTTAATATAACTACAATAATTCTTTATTTCATATCTACATTTTATATAAAATTTTGTTTGTTTCATTTTATAGACATTTCTATATAATTTGTCACTCTTTTGGTTTTTTTTTAGAGACTTCATTTATTTATTTGACAGACAGAGATCACAAGTAGGCAGAGAGGCAGGCAGAGAGAGAGGAGGAAGCAGGCTCCCCACTAGACAGAGAGCCCAATGTGGGGCTCAATCCCAGGACCCCGGGATCATGACCTTAGCCAAAGGCAGAGGCTTTAACCCACTGAGTCACCCAGGCGCTCCAATATAATTTTCAGTTTTAATGATAGCAGTATATTTCAACTGGTGGGATTGTCTCTGCCATTCTATCCCCAGGACAGTTTAGCTTAGCAATAGTGGCATCATTCTGCACTTGATCTGCCTAAATTCAGATTCTGGCTCATCTACAGTCTACAGTGTGTGCTGCCACTTGTGAAACTGACCTCCCAATTTCTTGGTTTTCTCATCTATAAGATTAGAAAATTCAAAAATCCATCAGAGGGTTGTGATGAACATTTAATGAGGACTTCACAAAGCACTTGGGATAATGCATGGCAAATAAAGCCTCACTAAGTGCTTGCTTTTATAATTGTTTTAGAATTTTATTATTTTTATTTTTTAAGATTTTATTAATTTATTTGAGAGAGAGAGAAAGAGTTAGAGACAAAGAAAGGGAGCATGAGCAGGAGGATGGGCAGAAGGAGAGGAAGAAGCAGACTCCCTGCTGAGCAGGGAGCCCAACATAGGGCTGGATCCCAGGACTGAGCTGAAGGCAGATGCTTAGCCAAACAAACAATTATCAGTGATAATAGGGAGAAGGGTTTCAGAACCCTCATGCATCCATTATTTAGCTTCAAAAATGATCAACTCATGACCAATTTGAGTTCATATACTCACATCCTCTTCTCTTCCTTTATTAGTTTGGAGTAAACTTCAAATATCACATCATTTCATCATAAATATTACAATATGTATTGCTAAAATATTAGAGTTTATTAATAACACAGATCCACAAGACCAATCATAAGAAAAATGGATGTCTAATACTATGAAATATCCACTCAGAATTCAAATTGCCAATTGTTTCATTTATTTTTAGTTTGATGTTCTGCTATATTAATTACAGCTTCACCAATTTCTAGCCTACTCATTACCTTTATGCTTATTCTAATTCTAAATTGTATCACTATTATTCAGACCAGCTATTGTCTATTGAGTCCCTAGTGTGTTGTGTTTCTCCATAATGTCTTCCAGTGCTTCTACCTGCAAGGTTGAATCCATCCCTACTTGTATATGAGCTGAGTTTGAGTGGGATCCTGCAAGAGCATTAGAGAAGAGGCACAGCCAAGTGTCAGTTCCCATCTGTTAGACTCCACAGCTAGCTCAGAGACCCACTCTCTTCAGTCCCACATTGTGTCCTAACTGTTTCTCTTAGTTTATCCCATACTTTACACCTGGTCAGTGCGGAGTTCCCCTTTCAGGTCTGGTGAAGCTACTGTGGTCCCGGAGACTTCTAACTATAGGAATCATTGTCTCTATCACATACATCACACTGTAGGCTACCTTCCATTGTGTTTTGTTTTGTTTTGTTTAATAAGTGTCCTTTCTTCTCAGAACATAATCAGCATAAATTCTTTCCACCAGGTAGGTGCTTGATAGATATTGCTGATATTGGTTCCATGGCTTTGGAATAGCATGATGGTCATAGAATATCTCATCCAAGTTAAAATCTTTCTTCTAATGAGCCCAGAGGTTTTGTGTATTCAGAGAAATCACTCAGAGAGCTTAAATATGGTCAGGGAGCTTAAACTCTTAGATTATAAAATATAAGAAACTTAGAGAATAATAGAATCCAGGTGTTTTGGTAAAGGAAGCTTTATGTTAAAATTGACGGTATCTAAATATTAAAAATTAAAATCATTAAGCATTAAGAATAATTAGAACTGGGGCTAGGAGACAAAGGAAGACAGAAATTTGGTAGGACAGCTGTATTTTAAAAGTGCTTCACGTTTTAATTTCCTGCCCTGAGAATTAAGAAAAAAATGTAATATATATGCCCATATCTGATATACTATTCATAACAGAATGCTCTGAATTACAGTTGCATTTGAACACACTCACAACATCAAATAAAAGCCATTAGTCTGTTAACTAGGAGATAGTAGCTCAAAATGCAGGGCAAATGTCCCTGAAGAAATTCACTCAAGGAAAGTGTTTGAATCAAGCTGATGATTAACTGGAATCCTCGCTGTCACAAGTCTCTGCTGCATATCTTTGTAATCAGGAGTACTAATGTTGTAAACCGAATGATAAATGCAGAACACATTCTCTGAAACTTTAGTCAAAATGGACTGGTATTCCCAATCTGCTAAGCAATATGCATAAATATGCAACTTTAATTTTTTTGGCACTCTTACAGGCTGTTATAGAATTTTCACAAAGGTAGAACAAATTTGCAATAGAATTAGGAAGGGAAAGCCAGGTTTGATTATGTTCTAGGTGTCACCAATTCAATCAGGGAGTTTTATGGGGGATTAGGAAAATTCCACACATCATTCAGGAAAAAGAGAAATCAATCATGGCAATATGAGTTCATGTTCATTGTGTTATCTCTATAGTAGGGGTTGTTGCTAGATCCGAGCTGAGCTGTGTTGTTCTGTGAAGGAAACTTTCCTCCATGGCCTGATATTATATTACCATATAGAGATAAAATTGAAGGAGAACTTAAGAACAGCCTGGGTGGGAAAAAAAAAAAAAAGAATATCTCAGCATTTGGATGGATTTGCAGTCAAAAACAGATACAGTCTGTAAAGGAAATTGCAATGGGTTCAGGTTAACGTCTCTTCTAATATGGAGAGCTTGCAAGATTCAACTATAGTGGCTATCTCTTGTAAGTGTTCTATGCACATTATCTCATTTAGGCACCCAGAAATACTGTTGAAGTGGTATGTGTCCCATTCACCAGATGACAAAACGGACTCCACAGGGGTTCACTAACTTGCCTGGGGCCACACAGCTGGTGTGATATTGAATGAGGTTTCAGTCCAGAATAGAAACCAAACCCTGTGCTAGTTCCACCAAATTAAAAGGATAAGAGTTGAAGTGAGCACATGATACAGGGAAGGTGGGTCATTTGCACATTCCAGCTAACTGAAATTCATTGGTTTGTAGATGCTGCCTTTGTCCTTGGTGGTGGCAGGACTCCATCCAATGTGTTATGCTATAGGACTTGTATTCCATTTGTTTTAAGTCATTGCTCTCTTTGGAAATGACTACCAATTCCTCGAAATTTAAAAAAAAAGAGTCGGGAGGTTAGATACTTATGCCTAATTCTATGAGTTCCACAGATTCTCTCTCTTCTGTGTCCACAGATCCTTACATTTTACCCAATGCCATAGAGAATTGCCACTACCTCCTCCAGTGTCCTATTCTCAGTAACTTAGAATCCACTTGCAATCCTCCTCATACACCAGAAAAGCACAAGCTGGAACTGTTAAAATCTCAGTTTTGAAACTATGAAAGTCCCAGGAAAATTTATCTCTGCTGTGCTGGTGGCAGGGACAGTTTATCTTTGCTTCTCGAGAAATCAGCCCAGCACACGGTAGTTGTACTGCAAATGAATGTTAAACTGGAACTAGACTTCAGGATGCAAATATCAGCTCTCTTATTTTAGCTATGCAACCTTGTTCAAGGTGCTTAACCTCTGCAAGCTTCATGTTTCTCATTTGTAAATAAGAGTAATGACTTCTGCAGCTTCAGACTTATTGTGGAAAGCATGTTATATAATTCAGGTAAAAACCGTCATGCTGTGCTTGATGCATAGCAAACCATAAACGGTTATTGCTGTCCTGAATAATCAACTAAATGTTGCAATGTGTGCATTCCCCTCTTCTATTTTTCAGAGGTTTCTGCTGTTTTTGAGGCTGGCACTTCTGTTATGTATACTTTTCAAGAACCCTACCCAGTGACCAAAAATATAAGCCTCTCATCCTCAGCGATTTACGCAGATGCGGCTCCATCCAAGGAAAATATTGCGTTTAGCTTTGTGACAGCCCAGGCGCCCAGCCTCTTGCTCTACATCAATTCTTCTTCTCAGGATTACCTGGCTGTCCTGCTCTGCAAGAATGGTGAGTACTGACAGCATGAAGCCTGATGGAGTGTCACAGTGGGCAATAGGGACAGTGCATAGTGCATGCCCTCCAGAACGCTGCATAATTTCAGCCTAAATTTGGTCCCACCTGAGCAGCTTACTTCTGGACCTTCAGCCAAAGCTTTGATTGTACTTTACCTTTATGACTCGTATTTGGTATTCAGGGCCAATGTCAATTCATTGCTGAAGTCTCAAATGCATTGCCTTTAATTTGCCTCAACTGTGTAGCAGTAATTCTTTATTATTTATTCTGTGCTGGAATCCATTAAGTGTAGAGGAGACAATCACAAGCACATCTGAATTTCAGAAGGACACTTGTCACATATATCGTGTCATCTTTGCTGCAGTCTCCTTTACTGAGGGCTGTTAAGTAACTGGTCCAAATGCAGGCTGTATAATAGGAGTCAATTGCTTAGGTCTTGGGGAGACGTGGTACATGTGAGTCATATCCCTGTGTGATATGGGGCATGGTGCTGAGAATGAGACCTTGAAGAGAATGTGCACTAAATGGAATATGTGAAGGTTAGACGGGAACAGGGGCTGGGACCCACTTCATGAAAAGGATGTTGAAGGACACCAGTTCTGACAGCTGTTAGGGGAAGTCAGGTTTTCTTCCCTCACTGTGTGATTCTACCTCACAATTAGAAGGACTATTGATCAATGGCATGGTGAGATCAAAATCCTGGGGAATGGAACAACTATTAGGACAGACAAAGAGAGCTAAGATGAAAGAGAGCGAAGATGTGGACATCCCTGTAGTTAGGTCTCTAAGAACACATCCCCATGATCGAGAGTATGTCCTTCCTCCTCTTGTAATTTGCCAAGATAATGAGAGGAGTCTGGGCTTTAGCACCATACCCCTGGGATGAACTGTGCTGGGGCAGAGAAGAAAGGAAGCTTGGAATGTGCAGCATGCACTCCACCATCTCCAGACCTTAGGACAGAGACTCCAGCTATTTCTCTTGCTCTCTATTTTTTTGGTGGGGGTACGGGAGGGTATTATTACTTTTCTTCGCTTCATCTTGCTCTCTGACTATGATACTGAAAATAAAGATGATGTGTGGGCCTATCACAAGGATCAGACCTGTTGGACATGTGAGTTGAAACAGGCCTGAAGTACATTAATAATAAGGGTCCCACAGACAGTAACAGGACTAATTCATTCTAAGAGTAAATGAAAGGGAAGGAAAAAAGAGAAGGTTCCTGGGGTGTTGACCGACCACTCCACAACTATCTGATCCTGAGGAGCCTGTAAGAAAGAAAGGAACCATTATGGGTCGTTAGACCTCTTATTTATCAGCAGACCTTTGTATGATTAGAACCATTATATTAACTTGTCGTATATTAAACTTTGGCCCCATAATGTCTCTTTGAGAAGTCTAGCTGAGGATGCTGAGGCATAGATTAACTGATTAACATATGTGGGCCAGATAATTCATGACCCGATTGGGACCAGAAGCCAGATCTCCTGATAATCAGCTCCACCATCTTTCCTCTAAGCTAGACCATTCTGCTGTGATGTGGCTGGACTATAGCAAGATAGTTACAGAGCTCTGAAATGCAAGATTTTCCCCAAAGCATCTTGTAGGTGTGATTCCATGGCACACTTGTACCTGCCAGGCTGTACCTGTGGATACAGACAATGAATAACTACATATACATACTACTCTATCTACTCTACACACACACACACACACACACACACACACACACACATATCTATTCTGTGCATTATTCTAATTAATGTGCACAGCCCTTAATTCTCACAATAATCCTATGTGGTTGGTGGAATTAATCTCATAGTTCCAGAAACTAAGGCATACAAACACAAAGTAACTTGCTTAAAATCTCACAGCAAGTAAGTAAAAGACTTAGAATTCAGTCCTCCTTCTCTAACTCTGGTGGCATATTTTGTGTTCTTAACCATAGCTCTAAATGAAGAGTGTTATTTATTTTTTGAAACACAGGGTTTTTAAATAACTTGCATTTATGTAATTGGGAAGGCATTCTTGAATTCATTCTTGAATCCCCTGTGTTCTTATATTCTAAAGTCCCCTGTGTTCTTATATTCTAAAGCCTCACTTTCCTGAAAGTTCTACTTGATAACATAGGCATTTGCATTTTTTAAGCCCTGGCTAAGTGCAGAAAGCAAGGAGATACTTGTGCCTTGTTTATTTGCTTGTTTGTTTTATGCTCAGATCTCAGGGCCAGTGTGAAAATTTAGGCTTCACATCTCAGTCTAACCTACTGCCTCAGTCCAGGCACTGGCTAATCACATAGTGCCCTCTTCCCCTCACTCTGACTCAGAGAACCCCCTCCCCCATTGCTCTAGGGAATTCTTGTCACACTGGGCAGTGGTAGATGCCTTTCTGACTCAGAATCCTGGGCATTTCCTGACATTTGTCCTACAGAGATGCAGGGGAGATATACGCTCTCATTCATTCATTCCTTCACGATCTTGCCACTGCCCAATATCAGAATCTATGGAGAGTGAGGAAAACAGACAGGATGCTGTGCTGTCTAAACATAATAAGGAAAAAGAGAGATTTGAAAACTGTCTTACAGTTTTTAATGGGCAGTCTAGATCTATGAGGAAATCAGGTTTTCCAGATTTCTCAGGCAATCTAACCAGAAGTTAGATTCTGTCTAAGTTTAAGGTTAATCTCTTAGGAATTCAGGGGTTGTAACAATAGGGCAAGTGCCTTGAGTGGAGTGGATTCCTTGTCATTGGATGTCTTCAAACAGTAATTAAATGACAATTTGTTTGAGAAAGTATAATAAGAATACTGGCAGTGGATGAGGGAGAAAAATAATCTCTGAGTTTCTTTCCAAGTCTAAGATTATGTGATTCTCTATTCCCTTACCTGTGTAGTCTTACATTTTTATTTCTTTCTGTTAGGGCTGCATTTGCAGCCTTTGAAATGTTCTACAAGGAATGAAGAATTGGTATTGGTATAGCTTGTTCCAAGTATGCTCATGGTATTAGGCCACTGGCCTAATTGCTGGTGAATAATGTGGGTGCCTTGCTTCATGAGGAGCTAAGGATATTTCTAATAAGACTTTGATAGACTTCAGGGAGAAATACACCTCTGAAAATACTAATGGAATTTAAGAATACCTACAGCTTCTGGGGTGGATAACAAACATGGTAAAGGGTTAACTAGGGAAAGTCCTTCTCTGGAAGAGTTTTCTAAGATAGATTCACACTTCTCTGAGATGAAGTTAAAAGTTTTCTGTTAGTACAGGTTTCTTAACCTTTCTTTGATTTAAGACACCTCTGGGAATCTGGTGGAAATTATGATGAGAGGATCACTCTTAAAAGGAGTCCTTTTTGTTCTCCCCAGGAAGAAGAAAATGCCCATGGCCATGTCATACAAAATGGTTCCAATTTCAGCACTGTGGGTTAAGAAGCCAGGGGGGTGGAGACAGGTGGATGAACTACATAAAGGTTGAACGAAGTCCTTGGCTTGCAAATCTATTTAATACAGGCGTACAGTCCAGAGGAGAGAAGAGCAGTGGGACTCAGAGTCATTCTTCCAAGTCTCTCCCTGGCAGGGGTTTGGGTTAGCACACTTGGAATTCCTCTATGCACTTTACCATTTTTCTTGAAATTTCTCCAACTAGAGACTTACTCAGGTTATGTCGTTGCTGTCTTTTCAAATGAAAACATGTTCTTTTTCCTAAAGGAAGAAAAGAATTTCCGTTTCTGGGATGGGAGATTAGAGAATGAGAAGGAGGCACTTGAGGTTAGAGAGTCTTTAGGAGAGTGAAGATGCTCCCTTAGGCTGGAGCTTTGGACAGCAGGTAACTTCTCAAAGATACGGCAGTTGGAGGAGAAGGGGCATATGAAGGAGGAGAGGGTCCAGAGAAGGCGATGAGAGTATTCTAAAGATACACTTAAATTTCACAAAATTTTATTGAGTGAAACACTGCCTTCTGCATGGTACCATGGAGTTCCCCTTCAAATTTGTCATTTAACAACTATTTGCAAAGGATCTACCATGTGGCAGATACTATTTCATGCATGGGAGAAACATATTCAGACAGTTTCTGTTCTGCCTTTAAGGATCTAGTCTGGGAACAGAGACACAACAAAGAAGGGCAACAGTGTGTCATAGATATGGGTAGAGTCTGTTCCGGGTAGACTGAGGCAAAGAAGAAAAGAGGGACCAATTCTTTCCAGGAGGGAGGGACACAAAAGGCTACATGAAGATATTAAAACTTGAGTTGGGTCAAGAAAGATAAATCAGTGTTTTCCAGGCAGACATTAGATTTTTGTTTAATAAAATTAGAGGTTTCTTTTATTGTTCCTTATTTTCTCCATTTTATTTTCATTGCATGTGAAATATATATAGTTTTTGCCAATCAGTTCCCCTTCCTACTCTTTCATCATGTGTCCTTCTTGGCTCCTTGATAGTAAAAGTTTAAAAAAGAAATCAAATTTAGAATATGTGCTAAGTCTAAGGCCATCAATCTATGGTAAAATCATGTGGGTACAAAATCCAAACACGGCCCCCAGGTCACCTTCCCATGGTGGCTCTTCAGCTGCCCTCCAGCACTGAATGGTTTGTCTGACTTTGCTTCAGCATTTCCTTTTAATCAAATCTTTTTTTTTTTTTTTTAATATATACATTCATAAGGATGCACTGTCTGCATTTGTGATTGCACACACCTTGGATAGAATAATGATGAACCCAGACACTTTACATTTTGAACAGACTGACTCAAGGGAGACAAGGGTAAGGAGGAATCCAGAGAGGGACTGTCTTCAAAGTACAAACGTCAACAGATGCTAACTAGGGCTAGTTTGACCCTAGACTACTCTCTGTCTTTGCTGTTTTCTTGCAGAAGACTTTCAAAGTCTAGTGCTGCCTCTTAGCATGCCCTCTCTGACACCAGCATATATGTGAGTTCCTCAGAGCAGCAGGGATCCTGATAAACAGGTTGAGAAAAGCACACCTCTGAAGACATCACCATGACCACTTCAGTCTCTGGGCTTGTGTCAGGCAATACTTTGCTGCCATTGAACTTAAAATTCCCCAGTGTCTTTTGATATCTGCAGGATTGTTTTAGTTGGTGCATTTCCTCCATTTCTGGGCTTTCTAATAATCTCTTACTGGGAGGAAATCCAAGGTCCTATTGTGCTTCTCTCCTCCATTTCAGAGTAATGTAGTGATGACACAGCATGACCTTGAGAGAGTATCAGGAGTCCCTCTTCATCACCCCTTCTTAGAGGAAGGACAAAAATATGGGCAGACACAAAAGTCATCTCCAGTATCAGAGAGTTAATCCTCTGTGCCAAGGGGTGGGCCTGAGTGAATAAATGAAGGTATGGTGAATACAACCGAATCCAGGTTGGGACATCAGGGTGACTTAGTCAGTTAAGCATCCCACTCTTGGTTTTGGCTCAGATCATGATCTCACAGTTGTGACATCAAGCCCCTCATCAGTCTCTATGCTCAGCGTGAGTCTGCTCAGATTCTCTCACCCTCCCCTGTTACCCCTTCCTTGACTTGTGTACTCTCTCTCTCTCTCTCTCTCAAAACAAAACAAAACAAACAAACAAACAAACAAAAACTGGATCCCAGTCATTGTTATTGTTTTTCTTCTCTCTGTTTTCATGGATTTCTTATTTTGTGGTGTGCTCATAGGTCCTTGAAGACTGAGTCCCCCTAAAATCCATATGTTGAAGTGACTCCTAGTATTTTTTAAAGATTTTTTTTTATTTGTTCATTTGAGGGAGAGGGACAGAGAGAGAGAGAGAGAGACAGAGCACACAAGTAGGGGAAGATGCAGAGGGAGAGAGAGAGGAAGAGGGAGAAGCAGACTCCCTGCTGAGCCAGGAGCCCAAAGTGGGGCTCAATCCCAGGATCCTGAGATCATGATCTGAGCTGAAGTCAGATATTTAACCTACTGAGCCACCCAGGCACCCCTCTTAGTATTTAGAGTAAAAAGGGAGTTAAGGTTAATGTAGGTTATAAGGAAAGACCACTGATCTTCTAGGGTTAGTGTCCTTAAAAGAGGGAACACCAGACTCTTCTCTCTGTTTTTGTCTCTCTTGGCCACTTAAGGACAGAGTGAGAAGGTGGCCATGTAAAAACCAAGAGAAGAATCCTCACCAGCCACTGCTCATCTCACCTGCTGGCATCCAGTACTTTGCGGAAATCAATTTCTGTTTGTTGGACTACCTAGTTTGAAGTATTTTGTTATAGCAGTTCAATCAGGCTAAGACAAAGACCAAATGAGATAATGCAAGAAATCGTGTTTCACAGACTGTAAAGAACAAAACACATTGCATTTTCTCATTGATAATAACAATAATATTAATTATTTTAATGCTTGGGTTGGCAGAGCATGAATGTGAAGGTCAGGATTCAGGATGACTGAGATTAAAATTTAATACAAAGAGGACATGAAAATCACCCATTGTCTAGAGGCAGAGCATCTAATTGAGGGGACATTACCCCGAAGAAGGAGAAAGATGAGGCACAGGGTCTCCAACCTCCATGTTGACTGTTGTCATTAGGTACAGGCAGCAGCTTTTGATATACATAAGGATGAAAACTAAACAAAAAACCTTTAAGAATGGCTTTCTCAAATACACTCTGAACTAGACTGTTGAAGAACTTCTCTGACATTTCTGAAATAAAGACAGACAGAGAGAGACATAAAATAACTGAAGAACAGCATATGTATAGGATTAAATAAGCTCTGCTCACAGTAGGGCCAGGCCCAGTGACATATGACTGAGGAGATAGAGTTAAACGCTTGGGAACCCCTACCTCAAGCCCCAGCCCCTCTGACTATGGAGCTGGCTGGGCAGTAGGTGCCAGCATCAAGGAAACCAAAATAGCAAGAGCAGAGCTACTGAGTCAGTGCTCTAAGTCCCCAAGTGTAGAGCAATAATCAAAGACTAGCATGAAATTACGGGTAACAAAAAATTACAAGGAGCACCTCAGTGGTTTAGTTAGCTAAGCATCTGACCCTTGGTTTCAGCTCAGGTCATGATCTCAGGGTCCTGAAAGCTTGTATCTGGCTCCTTGCTAGGCATAGAGCCTGCTTTAGAGTCCCTCTTCTTCACCCTCTGCCTCTCCCCACCTCTCCCAACTCACTTGTGCACTTGCGCTCTCTCTTAAAAAAATAAGAAAATACAATTAACTCTATAAACATTTATTTAATACACCTACTGTATATATCTGCCAGGGCTGCCATAACAAATTGCCACAGACTAGGTGGCTTAATCACAGAAATTTATTTTCTTACAGTTTTGAGGACTAAAAGTCTGATATCAGTGCACCAGTTGGGTTGGTGTCCAGTGAGAGCTCTCCCACTGAGTTGCAGATGTGTGTTCACGTGGCCTTTCCTTAGTATGCATGTGCCTAAGAGGGAAAGAGAGCGTGCTCTGGTTTCTCTTCTGAAATGGATACTTATCCTATTGAATCAGAGCCCCACCCTCATTTCACCCTAATTATGTCCTAGAATCTGTTTCTAAATTTAGCCACACTGTGATTAGGGCTTCAACATATTAATTTAAGGGGTCACATATATTCAGTCCACAACACCTACTGTGTGCTAGATGCTGTCCTGTGTGCTCATAGTAGAAGAACATGTATGGTATATAGTTGGCTTCCGGGAGAATATTGAGGTTGGATTCCACATACAATTTTCATTTTGTAAGGTCAGCATCTAGCAGAGTATTTAGCACGGAGCTGGCCTCGGTATTCCTGGTCTGAATTATGCCTGGCACGTGGGAGGACACCCTCACAGTCTATGAGAGGTCTTTCTAGAGTGCCAGTGGGGCTGCACTAGAGGAAAGAGGGCAGTTCTTTTCAGTTTATCACAACAGGCTTTCTAGAGAATATGGGCATGAGCATACACTATATTAACCAAGTATTAGTATCCTCAATTCTGGTCTTCCTCTGATTCCATTTTATTACCTGGGAAGTGCTTTCGAGAGGCAAGGCTGTTTGGGCAGTGAGGCTCTGTGGAACTGGCATTCTTTGAATTTTATTTCCTGAGAGCCTTCAGAGTCTTTGCATTTTCTCAGTTTAAAACCTTTTAGAACTCTTTAGAAATTTAGAAATTTTCCAAGAATTGAGCAACTGTTTGTTTTGTTTTTCTTTTTTTCTTTTTGTTTTCCCCAGCAAAGCTGGTTGCTTACAACTGCCCTGTGCTCTTATGCTTCATTGTTTGTAAAAAGAGAAAAGGAGTGCATTTGGGGCCTTGGTTTCTTCATCTGTAAATTCTGAATAATTGCAATGGTCAAGGGCTGCGCAGCAGTGTTGTTGAGGATTAATAAAATCCTGTCTGTAAAGGGTTTGAAGAAACTAGATGAAAGAAGTGGGATAAATACAAAGAAGGGTTATTATAAAACAGAACAAAACACTGGCTGGTGACTGAGCCACCTTGATTTTTTTTAAAGCCAGGGTTGAAGAGAACGGGGAACTGGATGGTTAGCTTTTGGACTAGAACTCTAATTAGGGGTTTAAGGATTAAGAAAGCCGTCACAGTCTGTGTGAAGAAAGATTTTCTAAGAGAAAAGACATGTTTTTATTCTCCTTAGAGTGCTTGATCTGTAAATACTTGAACCTCCGGATGTGAAACTGTCAGCAGAAAGCCTGAGCTCGGAGTTTATTCAGGTCTCTGTGCCGTTAATTACCTTTTGTGCAGCAATTAGGCCTTAGATTATCATTACTTCTCTTCATTCAAAGTTATTGAAGATAGATTTCCACTTTAATAAGTCCCTTATCCTCTCAAAGTTTAGCAATGAGGGCCCTGGACATGGAATCTCCTGTTATAAAGCTGCAATGGAGACAGGGTGAGCAGGTGTTCAACCTTCCGAGTCCAGTCTGAATTTCTACCACCATGCTGATCTCCCAGCTCAAAACCAGTTGATAGCAGCTAATACTTGCCACATGCTGAACACCAGTTTTAGTTTTGCCTTAGTTCATCTCTTTTCCTCACAATGGCTGTGAAGTTAGCACCAACATTTCCCATTTTACAGATGAAGAAACTTAGACACAGGAAGGTTATGTGACTTGTCCAAGAAGACACAGCATTGAACCCATGAGGCTAAAACCAAAGCCCACTGATCACTTTTTAGCTTATGAACTATTCTTCTCTGTTCCCTGACCTCTCATTGTTCTGTGTGCTGCTCTCATGGAACCTGCTACCTTCTCTCTGGTGTTTGCGTCAGCTTTCACGTGGGGTGTGTGCTGGGTTGGGAATGCCATATCCACTCTCTGTAGTGCCTTGCTTCCAGAACTCTGTTTAAAAGATGGACCAGGGAAGCTTGGGTGACTCAGTGGGTTAAACCTCTTCCTTCAGCTCAGGTCATGAACTCAGGGTCCTGGGATTGAGCTCCTTAGAATTGAGGTCCTTAGAGTTGAGCAAAGAGTTCAGTAGGGAGCCTGCTTCCCCCCGCTCTCTCTTCTTGCCTCTCTGCCTACTTGTGATCTCTTTCTGTGTCAAATAAATAAATAAAAATCTTTAAAAAATAAATAAAAATAAAAGATGAACCAGACAGAAAGGATGGGGAAAATATATAAGGAGGACTAAACACCGATATTTAGAAACACATTGCCAGTGGAAGAGATGCCAGATATCTCCTTCTATTTGGAAAATTGCACTTTGGCGCACAATGAAGTACACAGACTATCCAGTGGGAACAAACAAACAAGGACAAACTAGTATTCCTCATTGATGCCAAATTCTGTGATGTAAGTTATAGGGTATAGCTAGAGCCCTGCTCTGAGATTAGCCAGCCAAATTTGACAGTCACTGTTAATTGAAAGTTTGAAGTGAAATTGCACATGGGGAAGTGCTACTTTCTCAGAACAGGTGATTTTAATATAATTAATAAGGCTCAACATAATTTTTCTGGTTTAGAAAAATCTCGAGTAATAAATGCATATTCTTAGTTAAACATGAGTGATAAAGACACAAATTTATTGTTGTTCTCTTCCTATACTCCCCCACAATGACATAAAGGAATAAGAAAAAATTAAAAAAAAAAAAAACAAGTAAGAACTCCAAAAGACAAAGAGAACAGAACAGAGCTTAGAATGGGTAAAAGTATGAAAAGATTTTTAAAAAACTGAACATCAGATAGAGGAGGAAAGCTGGCTGGGTCCAAGTCACTAGGAAGGCATGCTAATGGGAAGGTTTCAATGGAAAGGCTCAGGCCTGGGCATTCTGTATACCATAGAGTCTGGAATGAGGCACGAAATCAGGAAAGGGAAAATGAGAATGTTTTGCAGAGAACTGTTGACTCTAAATCCATTTTTTCTTCTCTGGGAAGATAAGACAGTTCCTTTTCACCTCTGTCCCAGAAGACCAGACATACTTAGTAACATATAGAAATTGAACCAGAGTTTCCAAAGCTGAGGGAAAGATCTAGACAGAAGACTAAAGAAAGAAATGACCTGGCATTCTGTACAGTGGGGTATGAGATCCTTGGCCTCAATTCTCCCTTCTTCTAAGGTCTCTTACTGTGAAGTTTTCCTTTCTTCATGCAGAAGATGAGTTTCCCACAGAAGAATTGAGCAATTCCATGAAAAATATATTTGATAACTATAATTTTAGGGATGCCCCCATTAAAAAGAATAGTGTCTCCATGTGGCCACCTAACAGTGAGCCCCACCTGTTGACAAACTCAGTCCCTGCACAAAGAATCTTGAATCCAATTTGTATTGCCTCAGTCACAAGTGTGAACAAATGACCAGGGCCATCAGATATTTCCATAAAACCTCTGAGATGAAGGAAAAAGATCAAAGCAGTTAAATAAATGGAGATTAGTGGAGAAAACAGGGATAGCACAAGAGGCAGAAGAAACTAAAACTACAGTATTTCAGTGAGGTAGGAGACTATATAAATCCATGAAACAGGAATGTGATGGTTTAAAATAAAACTAGAAAATGATAAAAAATAACTCCTGGAAATGCAGTAGGGGAAGTTGTTAGAAATCTTGAAAGTTGGAAGATAATATTTGAGAAATTCCCCAGGGGTTGAACAAAAATACCAAAATGTGGCAATATGAAGACAAAAGAGAAAATTGGAGGGCAAAACATAATGTTCACTCTATATAGATATATAAAAATGGAGAATAGATGGGAAGAGAAAATTAGCAAAAACATACTGGAAAATATAGAGTAAAATAAATTATATGTAAAACTTTGCTTCACTACCCAGCACAGTGGACAGAAGAAGTCACACATCAAGGCAAACACAGAACCCTAATTTTGGTAAAGACAGGATCAGGATTCAAACTAGTAAAGAACTTCTCAACAGAAACAGTGGAAATTTGAAGATAATGGACAAGCATTTTTGCAGTCCTAAGGGAAAATGGTTTTCAAACTGGAATGCTATGCTTAGTCAAATTATTAATCATGTGTGAGGAAGGGATACAAACAATTTTATACATTAAAGGGTGAAGGTAGCTTGGGTGATTGTTTACGACTCTGTAAACACCTTTGTAAAGATGCTACTTAATAGGCATGCATTAGTTATCTAGTGCTGTATAAAATATCACCCCCAAATTTAGTACCTTTAAATGACAAAAATGTGGTTAAACTGTATAAAGACATTTCTGTGAGAGAGATTGGCTTCGCTGGATATTTCTGGTTTATGATGTTTCATGAAGTCCTACCCCTTGGCTTGGGCTGCCATAGTCTTTTATGATGTCTCATGAGGTCCTACCCCCTTGGCTTGGGCTGCCATAGTCTGAAGGGACTGCATTAGTCTGAATGCAGATAATCTGCTTCCTGGCTCCATCCTGTGACTGTTGGAGCCTTCAGTCGTTAGTTCTTTGAGTTTTCCAGAGGGCTGCACAGACAACGTGTAAGTCAGCTTCTCCAAGAGAATATGGTGGAGGATGGCAGGAATGAGAGAGAGAGAGACAGAAACAGAGAGGGAGAGAGAACTACACAGAAGGGAGTGTACCTAAGAGAGTTAGAGGAGTCTTTTCAGAACCTAAAATCATCAGTGACACTGGTACAATGTGATGTGGGAGGAGATTACACAAGGTTATGATTACTGGGAGGCAGGGGTCCATGGGGCTATGTTCAAGGCTGCCTGCTACAATGTGCTTCACCCAAAAAGGAAGCATATACAAAAGAATGATATGAGATCCAGGAAACAGATCACCCACCACAGAATAGGCAAAATAATTTCAGGATGGCAGGTATACTGAAATCTCAGTGAGCAACTGGTCTAGGCCAGTGGTTCTCAACTGGGCATGATTTTGTCTCCCAGGGGACAGTTGGTAATATCAGAAGACATTTTTAGCTGTCAAGATGAAAAGTGCTACTCTTATGTAGTGGATAGAAGTTAGGGATGCTGCCAAATAATGTAAAGACCCAGGACAACCTCTCTTCTCACCACACCAACCACCCACAAAGAATTACCTGGCTTGGAAGATCAATATCCTTAAGGCTGAGAAAACCTGGTCTTGAATAAAGCATACTGACAGAGGACTTTTGTAGGGTGGCTCTTAGAGAAAACATACAAGTGATAGATACCAGCAAAGGGTGATATTTACATCAAATACAACAATATGGCCTTTGAAAACCAACCTAACCAAAATTGTAGATAACCTTTATTGGAGGCATGGGAAGATGTGACTGGGTCCAAGAAAGGTAATTCTTCATCTGCCATTGTGGTAAGACAAAATAAAATATTTAAAATTAATAAATCAAGAAAGAGCAATATATTTAATTAAATAAAATTGAAAGAAAATAACAAGAAAACTAATAGAACCAAAAGTCACTGCATAGTAGGAGGAGGGCCCAGAGTAGGAAGGTGTGGAGGAGTCTCTTGTTAAGTCTTGTTACACTATTTGAATTTCTTTTTTGACTATGCTCTTTGACTATTAAACAGTATTATTTTCATAAACAATAGTTAAATGCATGAATAAATCCATTGTTTGAATATAAAGAAAGAGGTGTATGGTTTTTGTTAATAGAAAACTAGTTCTCCCCACCAGTAAATGAATATAAATACATACAAATACAAGTACATATAAATAATACTGGATATTGGTTGAAGGCACATAAGAGGATAATCTCTAATGAGTTGTATACATACCCCATTTCCCTGTTTTCTTTTTTTTTTTTTAAGATTTTATTTATTTGTTTGACAGACAGAAATCACAAGTAGGCAGAGAGGCAGGCAGAGAGACAGAGAAGCAGGCTCCCTGCTGAGCAGAGAGCCTGATGTGGGACTCGATCCCAGGACCCTGGGATCATGACCTGAGCCGAAGGTAGAGGCTTTAACCCACTGAGCCACCCAGGCACTCTCATTTCCCTGTTTTCAATTAGTGAAGTAAGTCTTATAATTAATGGACAGAAGAATAAATGAGTGAAATAATTTTACTGGAAATATCCAGTATAACAAATTGTTCTATTTACATTTACATAACCGTTAAGCACACTTTATTTTTTTTTTAATTTTTTTTAATAAAGCAGGAACCATGCTTTTTTATTTTTTTTAATTTTAATTTTTATTTTTTTTTTAAGATTTTATTTATTTATTTGTCAGAGAGAGAGGGAGAGAGAGCGAACGAGCACAGGCAGACAGAGTGGCAGGCAGAGGCAGAAGGAGAAGCAGGCTCCCTGCCGAGCAAGGAACCCAATGTGGGACTCGATCCCAGGACGCTGGGATCATGACCTGAGCCGAAGGCAGCTGCTTAACCAACTGAGCCACCCAGGTGTCCCTAAGCACACTTTATTGAAATGGCCCATGGCAAGACTACTAAGAAGCCCCCTCACTACCACATCTCTTACAGGCCTTAGCTTCCATGTGTTTGCTAGAACATGCTATGCTATTGGCTACTTCCTCAGCCAACTGTGTAGATAACTTATCCTCAGCTTGCCCTCTACACACTGGCTTCCTTGCGGCAGTTCTGGCTCTTTTGGAGCAAAGATACACCTTCACTGAGATACCATCGATTCTCCCGACTTCAGATAGTGATTACACAGATCATTGTGGCTTCAGGAAGATTGTCTCAACTGCTTGAGGGGGTAACTTTAGTTGGCTGTCACATAGACTCCTCAAGCTTCATGTGTCTCAGATTAACCTCAAACCTCCCAGCACACACATGTGCATATATGCACATTTATGCACACACACACACACAATATGCCCATACACATGCACACACACATGCCTGTGTATACATGCAGATGCAAATGCGCATGCCCACCCGTACACCCATACACATGCACACACATGTGTATACATGCAGATACAGATGCACATGCCCACACGTGCACCCATACACATGTACACACACACGTGTATACATGCAAATACAAATGTGCATGCCCACACATACACCCATGCACATGCACACATACACATCTGTGTATACATGCAGATACAAATGCGCATACCCACACATGCGCCCATACACATGTACACACACATGTGTATACATGCGGATACAAATGTGCATACCCACACTTGCACCCATATACATGCACACACACACGTTTGTGTATACATGCAGATACAGATGTATATGCCCACATGTACACACATACACACATACGCATGCATATAGCTACATCTTCCCATGCTCGAGTCTTTCCTTTCTCAAAGGAATGCTCTGTGTTCAACCAGTCAGAGACATGCATCACCCATATCTTCTTCTTCTTTACCCCTCCAGAGTCCATCGGCCACTAAGTTTTATTCAACCCTCTTGCATCACATTGTATCTACTTCCTCAGTCTCTTACATCTATCACTTTTGTACCCTCCCACTCTGGTTATCTTTGCTCTGGCCACCCTAACCTCAGAATCAGATTACTACAATAGTGTCCAAAAATTTCTCCCAGCCTCCAGGCCTATGCCCTTTTAATTTGTTCTCTATTCTGACCAGGGTGATCTTTTCAAAATTCAAATATATTCATGTCACTCATTTCTGATAGCTCCCACTGCCCTTGGGCTAATTTCTAAACTCATCTCAACCCTAGGTTCTCGCTTTCCTGTGAAGTTCCAATTCTTATTATTCTTGTACCCCACTGTACCCTCTCCCCATATTGAATTATGTTCTCAAGGTTGAATGCATCATGCTATTTCACCTCTGGGTCTTTGCACGTTTTGTTACCTTTGCTTGAATCATTCTTTTTCTTTCCCACCTTTATCTTTTCTTTGTTGGAAAATTCTTATTTCTTCCAGTCTAAATTTAATGTCACTTCTGGGAAGCATTCTGGTTCCCTCCCAAAGACTGTTTTAAGTGCCCTTCTACTGGGTTTCTGCAGCAGCCTGTTACCAAAATTGTCACTGCCTCTGTTAACTTGTTGGATCCACTGCTATAACTCTAATTCAAGGACACAGGACAGGTCTAGCACCATTCAGGGGCCCAGTGGCTACACCTACATTGCCACTATGGACAACATTTTCTAGTGAAATTGCTTGAGAGATTTTAATAAAAACAGGGCACATTTTTTTCAAGCAAAAGAGCATTTTAAAAGCATATTCTAATGGTTCATCTTCAAAAGAGTTCACTGTCATATCTTTATGGTGCACTAAAGTGCAGCTAAGAATCGAGGAGAATAAATTAAATTGGATAACAACTTTACTTAAAAGCATGAAGCTAAAATGAGAGAAAAAACCTGAAGAAAGAGCAAATCATAAAAATGGATTACTCTTATCTTCTTATTTCTAATTTTGATAGGTATTTTTCCTCTCAACGTACACAAAGGTCTGAGGAAAGGTATATTAAAAGAGAGGCAGTTTGAAACAGATAAAATATCACATTTAAAAATGGTAGAGGAAAAATGGTGACTAGATCATCAGCCCCATGACTGTACTGCTGCTGGATTTTAGTTATTTGTGTTGCCATCCTTAGGTGGGGCATCTAAAAGATGAATGAGATTAAAGATGAAATGCCTGATGGTTCAAATGAAAGCACAACAATAAAAAAATCAAGGAAACAGCACACGTAAATCCCCATTGAAGGGCCCGATTTCCCACTCTCCGTAGAAATAACTAAGTAAGCCTAGGTGTCCTGTACCGTAGGCCACTGACATTTGTCAGGCTTTCCAATAAATTGGCAGTGAAAGACTAAATCCGTGCAAGGTGGGAGATAAATTAGCACACAGTCAAAGCGCTGGAGAAATAAGCACTGGTTTTGTAGCTGAAATATTTTTTTGATAAAGTAATAATCCCTCGTAATCTCTCTCTAGCTTTAAATAACAGCAGGTCTTTGTGCCGGCCGTTTAATTTTGTTGGCTGCCCTTGTCTTACAAATATATTTAGTGAATCTGGAATATCATTTTGTAGTGAAAGCTGAAGACTTTGTCATGCTGAAGCCAGGCAAAGGCAATAAATCAAGGACAAAGTGAAAAGGAGTAGAAACTGGGTATGGGAAACTTATTTCCCCAGAGCGGGTGAGCTTCCTTCTCCTGCAAGCAGGTGTATTGCATCAGTCATGTCTTCTTGTTAAGTGCCTGTGTTGTAAGGATATTGACTTATATCTACATTGCACCCTGGTTGGCATTGCTCCAAAGTACTTAAGATGCATCTATGGGAAATGCATGCTGAAAATAGCACTGTGAAAATATACAACCCTCGTTTTCTTTTCTTTTCTTCTTTTTCTCCTCTAAGATCATTCTTTCCAGGAAATGTCCTGAGATACCCAACCTTATCTGCTTCTACCTATTTTCTGTCTTGTGTCTGAACAATTAATAAATGGCTTTTTAAAGATAAATGGCAGGCTACTGTAGATTTAAAACAATTAAACCAGGACTCATGTACTTCATGATTTGCATTTGCCACGTTGGTTATTGTTGAAAATGAGTTACGGAGAAATACTGTTGAGTTGTGTATAGGGTGTTTGTCTTACCTGTAACAAAATAAAGGGATAAAAATTACTATGCTAGAAAGCCAGGGATCTGAGTTCTTATATTAGTTTTCCATTTTCAAGTTAGTGGCTCAAAAGAGTGCACATTTCTTATCTCACAGTTTCCTTGTGTCAGGAATACAAGCACAGATTATTTGGTCTTCTGCTCAGAGTCTCACAGGTGGGCTATGGTCTTATCAGGGACTCCACTTGGGAAAGATCTGCTTCTGAGCTTCCTCAGGCTATTGGAAGAACTCAGGTCCTTGAGGTTTTAGAATGGAGATGCCCATTTTTTGCCTGCTGTTCCCCAGACCTTACCTGCTCCTAAGTGTGGTGGCAGCTCCTGGCCAGGTGGAACTCCCCATAGGCCCTAACATCTTACTCTGCAAGCCATCAAGGGAGCACCAGCAGGTGTATGAATACGTGGCTCTTGATACTGAATCCCAGGAGTGACATCCCATCATCTTTGCCATTTTTTGTTTGTTAAATGCAAGTCACAGGTCCTCACCTACACTTAAGAGTTGGTTATATATAGAGTGTGATCATGGGGCCCACCCTGGAGTCTGCCTACCACATTCCTAGTGGTTCTTAGGCATTAAAAACTCAGTACTTTTATATATTCACTTGATGCAGTAAGAAAGAATGACTTAAATATGTATCAAACACAATGGATACATCTCACAAATTTAATGTTGAAAGAAGCCAGATATAAAAAAGCATATATCTGTGATTCCAATTTTTATACATTTTAAAAACATGAAAAATTAATCTGTGCCATTAGAAATCATAATAACGGTTGATGTTGGCAGGGGAATAGTGACAGTTAGGGAATCTGAGAGCACCTCTGTGGTGCTAGAATACTGTCTCCTGAACTAGAAGCATTCTATTTACAAATGGATCAGTTTCATTTAGGCACCGTGAATGGCATCTTTTTTTTTTCTTTCTTTAAGATTTTATTTATTTATTTGACAGACAGAGATCACAAGTAGGCAGAGAGAGAGAGAGAGAGAGAAGAGGAAGCAGGCTCTCCGCTGAGCAGAAAGCCTGATGCGGGGCTCTATCCCAAGACCCTGAGATCATGACCTGAGCTAAAGGCAGAGGCTTTAACCCATTGAGCCTCCCAGGCACCCCCTGTGAATGGCATCTTATCAAAAGCTCTTTCTTGGACCACAGGCTGCAGTATTAGGACCTCGAGTGGAGTTCATAAGGACCATACTGTCTCTGAGTCAGGCCATACTTTTCTCTCTCTGCCTTCTATACTGCTTGGTATTCCTTCATCATCTTATTACCTGGATATTACCTAATATATTATACATGCATTTGTTTGTGCCTGTCATCAAAACCAGAATGTAGGCTCTGGTGATCACAAACTTTGCCTTTTGTGTCTCAGCATTTAGAATGAAGCTCACCCCATTATAAACATCCACTAAATTTTAAATTGATTGAATGATTGAAAGTTGAGTTTAGCTTTTACAGTAGTCATATTAGATCACCAGCATCACCACCACAAGGTTCCTGTTTTCTATTGGTAAAATATTCCTAATTAATAAAATGACAGTACAGATCTGTTAAAACCCAGTGACCAGAGGCTTATTGGAGATTTTAATAATCTGTCACCCAGAATTTCATCATCATTGTCTTAAAAAAAAAATCAGTAGACAGTTGGTGATGCTGTTAATGAAATAGTTACATTAAATCAGCATTCAACCCAAGATAGAGTTAAAGTTGACTTGAAAGTAACAGTTGGTCAGTAGGACCTGAAGAACTGAGGTTTATTTCAGTGATTTAATCCTTCAGCTTCAAGGCTAAATTTAAAAACCTGACCAGGTAATACAGAATTAAGGGAAAGAAATAAAAGTGGGGATGAAAAGAAGCAAGAACAGGAAACCGTAACAGCAAAACAGTTAAAAAAAAAAAGCAATTGAGAAGCAGAATGAGAGGCAGAAGAAAAATAGTTATAACAGGGGAAAATCCATGCCACCAGGCTACGTGTTCTGCAAGCTTCTCTACCAGTGGTAACTCACCCCATAAAGCTGCATACTTACCATGTGTCCTCTTCAAGTTTCTTTTCTTGGTCCCCATGCTTTTCTTATATAGGCCCTGTCTTACTTATTATAATGGCTTCTGCCTCTAGAGAGGCTAGCTTGAGAGGTGTAATTGCATATTGCCTTAGGGCCTTTGAGCAAGACAACTGTTTGATTTGTATTTGAATTATCTGAAAGGGAGGAGTTTCTATTCCTTGCAGAATGGGTCAGGTCTGGACAAAGTAATAGAATCTCCATTTGTGTGCATTGCATGTTCTTCACATACCTCTGTCCTGTTACACATCCAGAGTCAAGTTGTTGTCTACCGTGACTTACATTAAGACCTTAGTCCATTTGTTTGGTTCATATCACATTTGAAGGTAAATGTGATTTCAAGCATTTGAGGCATTTTTAAAGAATCATATTTAGAGGTCTTATCATTTCGATAATCGGGTGATTGTACCCATACATATTACAGTGCTTCTGGACTATTTTATCATCCTTTGGGAGAATGATGGTTTTCTGCTCTGGAACGGTATCTCAATTGAGGCCTGATTGGGAACCAGAATGGGAGCATTTGCCCTCTCTTTTCAATTCATCCGCAGTCCTACCCCTCATGTCAGCTGGGGAAGTAAGGGAAAGCAGAAGTAAAACTGCACAGAAGGTAGGAAAGATAGAAGGAGGAAAGCGGGAGTGATGAATGAGAGAGAAAGGAGAGACAGGAGAAGCCAAAGGGAGGCAATGTCATTAAAGAAGCATAGTTAGAAAAATCCCAGCAGTGGTATCCTTAAGTTGCCTAGCTTCTTGTTTTCAACCTTTGTAGCCCTCCCTAAAATATGGTGGCTCCTCATATTTATTCAACAAGTTTTTATGTGCATTATGTTTTTCCATCTGTATATGATGCCTGTGTTAATCTCACTGTCACAGCTAACACAACCGAAATCTCAGTGGCTCATAACAGCAAATATCCACATTATTTCCCTCTGGCTGTGGGTCGGCTTCTATGATTTTATTCCATGTGTCATCTAATTTGGAGGCCCAAGCTGAAGCAATAGTTCTATGTGGGATCCTCTCTTCTATGGTAGAGGAAAAAGCAAGCATACCTGTGGAAACATGCAGTGCTTCTTAAAGCTTATGCTCATAGGCCTTTGGCGAAATCAATTCAGATAGTTGAGGCCAATACCAAACAGGGCACTGCCAGTCTCATGATCATGGACAAGAATGTGTCATCCTTTTTTTTTTTTTTTTTTTTTAATTTACTTATCTGTTGGTGAGAGAGAGCACAAGCAAGGGGAGCAGCAGGCAGAGGGAGAAGCAGGTTTCCATTGAAAAAGGAGACTGATGTGGGACTTGAGCCCAGAACCCTGGGATCATGACCCAAGCCAAAGGCAAATGCTTAACTGAGTGAGGCATCTAAGCATCCTAAAGCCATGTAATCCTTTACAGGAAATACAATTATGTATTTGGGGACAATAATGCAACCTATCTTAATACTTGAGTAATTAGGAAAGGCTTTGGGCTCACTCCACTTATAGGTAAGAAAATCGAGGACAAAATGCTGAAATGATGTGTGTAGACTCAATAAACAGAAACAGAGCTTGGCTTAGATCGCAGGTTATCTGATTTCTAGCCATTGATTTATACGTGCATCTTTTCTCTTTCTACCGCCCACATTTTCTTTCATCCTAAGGTAGTGCTTCTCAAACTTGGGGGGCATCAGAACTATCCACAGTCCTCCTTGAAGCACCGTTTGATGGGCTCCACTCTGAGAATTTCTGGTTTGTTATGTCTACAAGTGAGGCCTAAAGAATTATCTTCTTAGCAAATTCCCAGGTGATGCTGAAAGTATTGTCCTAGGGACTACACTTTGAAAATTGCTGCTATAAGGTACAGTCTCCAGCACATGGTGCAATGTATAAGTCCTACGTTAGGGGTGTGTGTGTGTGTGTGTGTGTGTGTGTGTGTGTTCATTTTGAATAATTGAACAATGAGTTGGATGATTTGGTCATACATCTTTCACAGTGCGTCCCTAAAACTTAGGAGAGGCTGAAGAGCAGTATTCCTTAGCAGTATTCCTTAGAGCAGTATTCCTCAATGTGTGGTTCCCAGTCTGGTAGCACTGGCATTGCCTGGGAACATAATGGAAATGCAGATTATTGGCTCTGCCTTAGGACTGCTGACTGCTAATTTCTGAGGATGGGGCTGAGGCTGAGGCTACTGTGTGGTTGACAGTGATTCTGGTGATTTTGGTATACACTGACCTTCAAGAACCATGGTTTGGTCCTATAGACACTTCTGTGGCTACACTGTGGGACTTTGAGGAAGGTCTTCAGGCTCCTGTTATTTAAAGTGTGGCCCCCAGACCAGCAGTTTCTTTATCACCAGGAACCGGAGCAATGGAGGATCTCAGGCCCCTTCTAGACCTACTGATTTCTCCTTGTGTTCTGGAGTTTCTTCTCATTGCAGAGTACCTGGTTTCCATCTTATCATCTAGCCATTTAGTCTGCCACAACTGGCTACTTCCCTTACTTTTGATTATTATTTTATCCCTGGATGATCCTTAGTTCCATAATCAGTAGCCTTGGTATTTAATAATACTTCCCATCTTGCTGGCTAACAGAGGTTCTCAGAACTTTATTGGGTAATAGCTCCTGGCCCTCTTCTCTACTAGGTCAATGTGGGAGGTTTAGGTAAAGGAGTCTTGGAATAAGGACTTCTTATTCTCCTGATTTGTATTTTTCCATTAAGATCCTTTACCTTCCTTCTTTACAACATTATCTGTTTAACTCTTCTCTTTATCCTTTGAGACTAGCATTATGAACAATTTTAACCAATCTATTAAATGAATAATTATAACCATACTAGTGTGTATTTATGAAATACAAATCATCTAAAGAACCACTGTAACTGCCTTTGCATGAATTGTTCATAGAAAAGCATTATGTGATTAGTAGCCCTTTGAACTAGATGCATTATTGCCAT
Organism: Taxidea taxus jeffersonii; assembly: GCA_003697995.1. NCBI lineage: Eukaryota > Metazoa > Chordata > Mammalia > Carnivora > Mustelidae > Taxidea > Taxidea taxus. The sequence goes on along the minus strand of RCUC01132382.1, from coordinate 14,948 downwards.
TTTTGGAAGTATTTCTGCATCCAAAAGTTATTTAGTCTTTGCTTCAAGTTAAAAAAAAAAAAGTCAGGCTGCAGACAATGAAATCAGAGAAGCAGATCAACATCTCAAATGATTTCTAGGCAAACTCTGAGTCATTTCACTCTGAATCTGTGGTGTTTATGTAGCAAATGCAGATGTTATGTTTACTCACTTCTAGAGCATTTGCTAAAAACACTTGGCTTGTGTGGGAAACTTTTCCTGGGATATTCTGTTAGATTGTGCGTGTTTTGCCTACCGAGAGAGATTTTAAATTAAAACAAAAACAAAAATAAAATGCCAGCTAGATCTCTGGCAGAAATTGAGGTAGGTGTGTCTTAAGTGAAAACTTCAGGAAGAAAATATTGAATAATAAGTCATTATATACTGAGCCCCATGTATACCTATGTGCGCCCAGCATTGTGCTGAAATGTGGAGAGATGGAGAGTTAGGTAGAGGTAAAGGTAGAGGCTTAGGTGCATAAAACATTCTTTTTTTTCCTCAAGGGGCTCATGGTTTGCAGAATAAAAATAACTCAGAAAAAGAAAATACAGTATTTATCATAAATGCTGCATTAAAGCAACCAAAAATTTGTCTCCAATGCAAGGAAATTTCAGTCAGTAAAAAGGGGTGTTAATAAACATTTTACCCACATACCTGGGGTAATTTGGGTTTGTTCCCGGCATGCCAATTATATAATCACAATTGGTACTCACAGGTATGATGTAGGCTTGCAACTGACCTCTTCTTGTGTCATGATTATGGAAAAATTACATGGGACACCAGATTAAAACAAACAAAAACATAGCACACCTCCTTGTCATATTGATCTTTAGAGGTCACTTGTTATATATTAATGAGCTATTGTGTATGGTCTGGGGGCCACCTTCTAAAGTTGACCCATCACCAAATGCTTAGTGTCCTCAACTCACCAGCAGTCACTATCCCTGTGATTCTTCTTGCCACCATCACACATTGCATCTTGGCAAAGACCTTCACCACACTAACTCTGTGCCCTACAGACTAGATGGAGAAGAAATTACAGGATAAGATTTACAAGAATCTAGGTTTAATCCTTTTTTTAAAGATTTTATTTATTTATTTGAGAGAGAGAGATCACAAGTAGGCAGAGAGAGTGGGGAAACAGGCTCCCCGCTGAGCAGAGAGCCCGATGCGGGGCTCAATCCCAGGACCCTGAGATCATGACCTGAGCCGAAGGCAGAAGCTTAGCCCTCTGAGCCACCCAGGGGCCCCTACAAGAATCTAGGTTTAACCCTGGCTTTATTGCAACCTAGGCATGCCACTTTTTGCCTATCAGTGAACTCCAGTCTCAAGAAGGAAAACGAGCCTTTCCTGCTCATACTGTTCTTTGGTGCCCCCATCAGACTAAAGAGTGGTATAGTAGATTGAAACAGGTGGATTTAGGGATAAATCCCAGCTCTGACCCTCCCTAGATGGGTGACCATGGGTAAGTCCCTGAACATATCTGAATCATAGCATCTCCATTTGTAATAACAACAGGACCACAGAGGGCAGTTCTGTGGACTAACAGCAATGACGAGTGTATAACAGAGTGGCTACTGCAAAGTAAGTATTCAGTCACAAGTTGGGCTGTGTCATTGCTATTACTGATGCGGTTGTTGACGGCACCATGGGGCTGGCAGAGATCAATGGTTCTGATGTTCTTTCAGACAAGGGACCATATCCTTTCCCAGAACCCTCTGGGAATCATCATCCTTTTTTTCCATCTTTGCATGATATTTTCAATTTTCTTGCTAAAATTCCAGAAACAGTTTGCTGCTCATTCCCAAGCAGGAAGTAGCATGCTTGCTGGCAGGTGTTGGCTGTTTGACTGAAAGGGATAAACAAAAAGCTGTGATGGCACAGTTTGCCAGGATGTTGTGTCCATTGTGTGCCATGGAGAGGGGTCCATAGGTGAGCAGCTGGCTCTGAAGAGTGCCCAAGGCAAAACAGTCAGAAAGGGCATCAGTCAGTATTGGCATCTGGTGAATGTTGGCTTGAGAAAACCTGTGTCGTGTCAATTATTTAAAAGATCGTCCTGTCCGGAAATGGCGATCCTCCTGGCAACCCCCAATGATTAGTAGCCGGTCCCCTGGGAACAACTGGGAGGCTACTTGGCCCTGGCTGGAAGGAGGGCATAGTAGTGGTGTCTGTGTGGGATGGAAAGGGGAAATATATGTGCGTTCTCTTATGGCCCTACCTGTCCTCGTACCTAAATTAATTGCTTTTTCACAGAACTGTCATATAAGCAAAAGTTCTTATGCTTCATTCACTAATTTCTTCATTTTTAATAGTTGTTGTATTCCTGGATTTAACATATTTTTCAAGATCTCAGAGATCAAACAAAACCTTGTTTAATTCATGTTGTTCTTTCCTACCCACTCCCTTTTGTCCCCCTTAAAAACAATAGACTTCTATTCATGCAACTGTAACAGCTACTCATATATTCATAACTGCTGCAAAAATGGGAGAATGGCCAATAAAGGAGACGATAGCAAAATCTGGGAAATATTAGATAGACAAAAATAATAAATAAGCTATGTATATTTAGAGTTCTTGATAAAAATACCATTTTCTGCTAAGATCTACCTACCTTCTATTTTTTTCTCAGACAGACCATAGGATATGTGTGATCTCTACTCTTAAACCATAGTTGGGAGAAAACAAATTTATATTCTTAAAGTAATTAGAAAATTGTTATTTATTTTCCTTTAATAGGAGTTATTTACTATATTTTTTCTCATCTCCAACAAATACTTGTTTGTACTCAGAGATCAGTATGCCAACATTGGGAATGTTTCCATGTAGTTGTCAATCTAAAATCCCATTATAGCCAACTTTCCCTCAGGAAAGTTTCTCACAGGTAACAGGGTGAGGCTATGAGAGGCCACTACAGAAATTTGGTATTGACTGTAGATTAGTCCTTCCCCGTGTGGGTAGAGCAGAGAGAATAAAGGCATAGTAAGACTGGGAGCAGAACTTCAGGGGGAGAGACGGATGCATCATGAAAGCTCTTTCTTGTTCTAATCGGAACCTTGCAATCAGAACAGACTTTGAGATGGAGATACTTATGAGAGTTAGAATTTTGGGCCAGAGGGTAGCTGCAAAAGAAGCAAACAAAGTAGGTACAAAGGGAGGTAAAGAAAGAAGGGGGGAGGTCAGATGGTGAGAGTGCTTCCAGGCCCACTTTTCAGCCCCTCCACAGACTCTGACTGCTTTTCTCTGGAACACAGCCCACAGTTCCCCCCCTTCTCTCATCTTGTTTTGCTTCAGGACAAAATATGCTATCTTAACCCAGAGGATCTCAAATTGTGGTCTGGACCAGCAGCATTAGCTTCACATGGGAACTGGCTGGAAATGGGAATTCTGGTGATCTACCTAGACCTACTGAATTGGAAATTTGGGGTGGGGCCCAATAATCTGTGCTTTTACCATGACTGCAAGTGGTTCTCACATAGTTCCAGGTTGAGAAACACTACTTTAACCAGGTAATATTTCCAAAACTTCCCTGTGATAGGACTTACTGGGGAAGTTGGTTAAACAGATACCTTCCTAGGTTTCTTCTCAGAGATTTTGATTAAGTGTGTGTGTGTGATGAGGCCCCCAAGATGGTGATTGTTAATGAATATTTACAGGGATTCTCATCATCAGGAAGCTTTGGCACCACCAGGCAGGCTTCCCTCCCATATCCCATGGCACATTATCTGCTGCCCATGGGCCACAACAATTTTCAGCAGCATGCCCCACAACCCTCTGTGTCCAGACAGACCTGGGGCAGATGGCATCCCTGGATTGGCCGTTTCTGAACAGCCAAGTTGGTGCCTGCAGCATCTTCACAGATACTGTGATGAGAATGTTATGACACCTTCCACCTTCCAGACATGACCCCTTGCTGCCCTCCCCACACCCCCCACATAAGCCACAGGAACCAAGCCCTTCTCCCATCATGGTCCTGTGGAAGACTCAAGCCACAAGAAAGCAGTTTTTCAGCCCAGCACCCTGGGTGTCTAGTGGGTAGAGCAGCAACTGAAGACAAAGGGAGGAAGTCAGGGATACCATAGCCCACTTATATCCTTATTTGATTTTTAAATAAAACATCACACTTTCAACATTTGTTTTGTGTAATACATTTTGTTTCTTTATAGCAATTATCAGCTAAATGTGATGTATCCTTTTGTAAGTAGTTCCATGGCAGGATAATAAACACTAATGCTTATTGCCTGCTCTAGTAGAGTAGTTCTAAGGCAGCTGTGTTCTCTTGTCTGTGTCTCCAGTTTTTCTGCCTGCCTCCTTGCTGGCAGCTGTCTCAGATCGAGACTCTCAGTGCCTAGGGAGCCCTTTAGTTTACTGTCTGCAATTGGTTCTGGTCTGGAAGAACTGTACACCATGGTCAGGGGTGGATGAAAAGTCAGAGGAAAACTGTTTCCAAGCCAGTTCCAGGTTGCCCTTCCTCTCAGGTGCACCTGCCATGGGCCACGGCTGAGCCAGCTGACTCCAGAGGGATGAGGGACTTTGTAGTTAACAAATCATACCTGGAGGGCTGATGCCATGTGGCCATGACCTTGGAAGAGCTATTTTGTTTCTCGGAGACCATTTCCCTGCCATTTTTCGATAACGATGCCTACCTCTCTCTCTCTCTCTGCCCCTCTCTCTTTTAATTCTGTTATGAAAAAAGAAGAATTTGTAGAACACCTAAAACCATACTTGTCACATTTTCAAAAAATGCAAGTTCCCTCTTCTCTTAGTCGTTACTTGGCTGCTTGTATAGTTCTTTGCCTGACAACCAGCTTCTCTAGAAGGATAATGTAAGTATTTGTTTAACAGGGACCCACCATGTGCCTTTCACACAAAAACCAAGCGGTTAAAGGGAACAATTTAGATAGCACTTACTACATTTCAGACACCGCCTCAAGTGCCATCCTACACAGTAGACACTATTAGTATCATCCCAAATCACAGATGATAGAGCTGAGACAGAACAGGTTTAAATAAACTGTTGATGAATTCGCAGCTCCAAGATTTGTACCAGATAATCTGCTCTAAAGGCTCTGTTCTTTACTATTGATGACCCAGACTTCAGCTTTGAGAGGCTTTCAGTCTAGAGCCTGAAGTCTAGTGTTTTTATTCAAAGAAAGCCCCCCTTCACACATACACATACATGCACAAATGATGTTTCCCTTAAAAACGAATTTTTAGACAATTGACTCTGTTGTTTCATCTTGCCAGCTGTACTTTCTCTGAAGAGTGGATTTACAGAGCGCAAATCCCCAGGGAGAAATGGCTAATTAAGGCACAGGCTTCCTAGCCAGCTGTTGCACACAGAGAGAGGTAGTTCATGTTTAAATATCCAGGCTGTAAAGGGGAGGTGAGGCAGCAGAAGGCCTCTGCAAGCTGCCAGGGGGTATTTCTTGTTGAATGGCACTGGAAGCAGAGACTTACACAGCACAATCTGTAAGTAACAGGACTGCGGGCTCCCCTAAATCATGTCAGGGAAGCTCTGGGTAACACCGTTACCATGGATTCAAATGCACTATGGCATTGAAGGTGCCACTTGGATACCCAGCTGGTATCTCCTCAAAACCTTCCTTTGTTGTACTTGCTTTCAAGATCTGTTTAAAATGATTCACAATTAATACCTACTCTGGGGGGTTATTTTGGAATTAAATAACAGTGCATACAACAGTGAGCATAATTAATGTGACTTTCATCTATCTATTCCTATATAAATATGAATATAACCAAACTATGCATATGGTGTTAGAAATATTGTCCTTTAATATTTTGTCGTGGAATCTTTTCCTATATTTATATACTAGCAGACAAATTGTATTAGATGACAACTTATTCACAATTTTTCCTATGTTTGAATATTTGGGTTGATTTTTAATGTTTTACTTCTTTTATGCTATAATGAATTACTACTGAATCTTGGGGCCTCAATAATTGCCCTGGTTAATTGCTTAATCTGTATGAGTGCATATTTTTTAAGGCCTCACATTTACACTGCCAGATTGTCAAGGGCGCTGCAGAACTTGGTGAAGGTTCCATGTGACACCTTTGGCCAAACTTCTAGAATGCAGAGTGGCTTGCCTAGGGGTGAGCATCTTTTGGGGTGGCAACATCCAGAGCCACACATAGTACTAATGAGTCTAAGTCATAAAATCATAAAATCCAACCCTTGTATGGCATTTAGCACCACTCTGTACCTAAGTGTGGAGCTAGGTGTCCAGCTCCCGGAAAACAAGTATTTGCTAAATGTCTGCTATGTGTTGTGCAAGGCTAGAGTACATTAGGTCGTTTTTGGTTTTTGTTTGTTTGTTTTTTGAATGTTGTTGTGTTGTTTTGTTTCCTCTCTTTTTCAGAATCTCATATGTGCAAAACAGATATTAATATTCTTTTTTTTTTAAAGATTTTATTTATTTATTTGACAGAGATCACAATCAGGCAGAGAGGCAGACAGAGAGAGAGGAGGAAGCAGGCTCCCCGCTGAGCAGAGAGCCCGATACGGGGCTCGATCCCAGGACCCTGGGATCATGACCTGAGCTGAAGGCAGCGGCTTTAACCCACTGAGCCACCCAGGCGCCCCAGATGTTAATATTCTTACCTGGGGTGCCTGGATTGGTTAGGCATTTGCCTTCAGCTCAGGTCATGATCCCAGGGTGATGGGATCAAGTCCCACATTCAACTTTCTGCTCAGCGGGGAGTCTGCTTCTCCCTCTCCCTCTGTGTTCACTCTCTCTCTCAAATAAATAAATAAAAACCTTTAAAAAATATTCTTATTTTGCTCTGGGGAACAGGGAGTTTAGGTGACTTGCTAAAGCTCATACAGTAGAGAACAGCTGCCTAATTCTTTCTGTGAGACTGACCTGGCACAGATGTACTGAAAAATTACATCTCTTGCCCCAGATCGCACATGATGGTATCAATAAGGAAGACTCTAAAGTCATGACAAGCACATCGACCCTTCCACTCTCCCAGTCAGAAGAGTGACACCTCCTTCCTTCCTCTGACCTAACTGAGAGTGTATCAGAGAGAGGAAGGGGAGCTGGAATGGAGGTGGGCAGCCCGTGGTAGGAAACTTCAACTTTGTTCTCTGGTGAGCCAGACAAAGATTTAAAATAGAGAGGGTAGAATGGAAAGTGAAGAGACAGTGGGAAAAAATATATAACATTTTCCAAGGGATGACTGTAGGGGAAAAATGGCTATATAAGCAGATAAGAAACTTATTCACCTCAGAACTGTGAGCAAGGTTCTGGAGTCACTGGGTGGTTAGCCAGGTGCTTTGTAAAGCTCAGAGCTACACACAGTCCAGCTGTGTGCTAGTAGCAGTAGTGGGAAGCTAATAGGAACAGATATTTAAATCGTAATGCCATCTAAAAATAAAAGTGGCCTCTGGGGCACCTGGGTGGCTCAGTGGGTTAAAGCCTCTGCCTTCTTTGGCTCAGGTCATGATCCCAGGGTCCTGGGATCGAGCCCCGCATTGGGCTCTCTGCTCAGTGGGGAGCCTGCTTCCCTCTCTCTCCACCAGCCTCTCTCCCTACTTGTGATCTCTGTCTGTCAAATAAATAAATAAAATATTTTTTAAAAAGTGGCCTCTAAATCAAAATTGCTTCTGCCACAGACAGCTCACCCCTTTGCAGGTTTTTATTGTATCTATATGTTCAGACTAAACACCGTGTCCATTCTCTGAACATTTATAGAGGGAATAATTGGGAATAGGGATTGGTGCTCTGTTTTGGTTTATGATTCCTCAGAGAGAATTCTTGGCACATTTACTCATAATGATGATCACTGTCCTTCCTGCCAGTCCTCAGGTACGGCTCATGGAGTCACTTCACAAGTGATATGGTCTCTTGATGTGGGGGCTGACTAAAACATGCTGCATCCATGGCAGCTTCTATCCATGCTCTTGAGTGCTCCGCAAATGAATTCTCCCTACATCCAGCAGGAGTATGCCTTGGGTTGTTCTGAAATTGTTTAACTATCTTCCATGAGTGTCAATATATAACTACACTCTTACCCAAAGAGGCCATAATCCCTACTGAAGAGTTATTAATTATACATGTACCTAGTGCTTGTATTCCAGCTTTCCCCAGGGAGCTCAAAGCACTTTGCAAATATGAATTGCAAACAATAAATAATGCCTTTGCCTTCTAAGAAACCTATCTCTGAGGGTTAAGCTGATGCCTCCCTGAGCATTCTTACAAGAGTGAAGCCATCACTTCTCTAGGGCGAGAAATCACCTCCTGTCCTCTCCTGTAAGAAAAAGCAGTGGATTGATTTTACCAAAGTGGGATGGGATATGTGAGGGAATAAATTTGTAATGATGTTTTAAAAAAACAGATAGGTGACATTAAGGGGCTTTTGGAAGGGAAACAGGGCTTTATACTAATACTGGACCGTCAGAAATTTTCATTACTCAACAGTAATGATGAGGGGGGAGGGCATGTACAAAGCATGGACTACAATTTGACAATCCCAAATTAAGTATCGGATCTGAAGCACCTGAGTGACTAAGTCTTACCTTTGGCTAAAAGAACTCATTTCTTGCCCTAATGAAGGGAGTTATCCAAATGAAAGATGTGCAAATGGGATGGACCTATTTATTTCACAGCTTGCTCTGTTTTGAGTCCCTTACCCGGGAAAAGCAGTGGAAGAATTATTTGGGCCATGTTTTGGTTTAGCACAGAATCCAACTGCAATTGAATTAGTATGTAGCAAATGTGATATTTTAGGCACAGTTTTGTTTGCAAAACAGTAAACAAATAAGAATCACTGGCTGCTTTCTATATAAACCTGCTTCTCCTAGGAAATCATCAGTTCTGAAATTTCCCTTTCACTGGGCAGAAATTTGTACTTGAGATGAGGATCAGGTCTTTCAGAATTCTTCAAGGCTGCTGCTTACCCTGCAAATTGTACACATTCAATTGATATCAATTGGTAATGAGACCAGCTCTCCAGGTGGCTGTTTCAGAACTCACCACCACTCTTGCTTCTTTCCAATTCCCCATTGTATAAATGGAGCTCTTAAATATGGTGCTGCATTAATAGAACTCTTTGTAGAATCATTTTACAGCAACAAATATGATGACTCGGAGTATCAAGCCCATAATGATGGTGATGATGATGATGATGGTGATGATGATGATGATGGTGATGATGATGATGATGCATCCTTTATCCTGATTCCATATGTAATTCTTGCAAAATAGCCTCAGGGATTACATAATAATCAAAATAATAACTATGACACAAGCTAACATTTATGAATGTCATGTTGCAGATACTCTGAAAGTACTTAATAGGGCTTTAATTCTCAGGATTTCATGACGTAAATGCTATGACTATACCCATTTTGCACACACAGGAACTGGGGTACTGGGAGTCCATTCCATTTACCTAGGGCCTCATTGGTAATGTAGAGAGACACCGGGGGTCTGATCCTGGCCGACGGGCTAATCTTAACTATCACTCTGTCCTGCTTTTCAAAAAACATTTCGATAGGCACACAGGCTCAAGTTTCGAATTGGACCACCATGTCCCATAATTCTACAATGATTTTGTCATTTGAAGGGATATGGAGCATCTTATGAAAAAAAAATTTATTCCCATACATTATAACCAATCTTTGAGCTGCAGAGCAATATTCCTAACTTACCATAAAGCAAGATCTTATAACACATGGCTGACTGAATCTAATTGGGTTGCAATCCACACAACCTCCCTGTCAATGGCTCTTAAATGTCTATTTCCAGCCAATGCTTTTATCCAAAATTCTAGTTCCCACATTTCTCACTGTTTTTGGCTACCTTTAACTTTGTATTTATAGTATAGCCTTAATACCTCACATAAATTTTAGTAGTTAAAACTTACTTTTGTTCCATTTAAAGTCTTGTCTTTCTTTTCTTTCCATATCGCCAGTATTATTCAAAGCTATTAATTAATACCTTCATTCTTTAGATGACTGTTTACTAACTACATATACCAGAGGTCTTTGATAGGTACTGAATACACAGAGGTGAGTGAAAAAGAAAGCACCTCTGTTCTTCTGGATCTTGTATTCTTTGGAAGAGTCACATGTTAATACACTAAGAGAAACAGAATCATAAACTATGAAAAGTTTCCTGTGAGAAAAGTTTCCTCCTATCAAAACTGGGGGAGGGGCCACAGAGGGCTTCCCTGGGGGAGAAACAGGGAAAGGTGGATGGGGCTGGTTGGGTGGGTGGGGTGGATTCCTGTAGAGGAGATATAGAGGAGATGGCACCGGCAGACACTCTTCATAGGCAGATGGAAGTGTGTGGAGTTGCTGACAGATGGTCCAGCTGGCCACAGAGGATGAGGTGAGTGATGTGAGAGGGGTCAGCTGGCATACAGCATCCCCAGACCTGGAACCCTATGGTCATGGTTCTTCACTTTGCCTTAATACACCCAACCTTTCATCAAATCCTGCTCATCTTGGTGTTGCCCTCTCAAAATTATCTTTTCTCTTATCCAGTCCAGCCTTGAGTGTGCCTATAGGCCTTTAGATGGTTTGCAGGGCTCCCGTCCCTAGATGTTCTAAGGCACAGAGGCCTGGAGTTTTTCACTGCAATTTTTCCAAACTATATCCCACAATATTCTTTCCATTAGAAACTTCACTAACTCCTCAACCCTTGCAGTATAAGCACAAAATCATGGAATGGCATATACAGTCCCTTAGTATCTGTCATGGACAGCTTTTATATGGGGAGCCGAACTTCCTTTCAGAAAGTTTCCTGTTTTAAAAGCTCTTTCCTCTAAACTAGAATGTATTGTCAATCATGAGGAGGTGCTTGGGGAGCTCTGGAGATTCTTTGCTAAACATTGGAAAACACCAATGTAATTATTTTATTTTTCTTTCAAGAAAAGCACACCTGTCTCTTTTTCAATGTTTCATGAGTGAACAAATACATTTGATGTAGTAAAAAAGTAATATTAGCTTTCTTTGTATGCACAGGTTTTCTGAAATGCATTCATTCCTTCATTTGGCAGATATTTTGGCAGCCTAGACTATATGTAAGAACAGTAGAGGAAAAACTTTAAAGCATGTGGACCTCTTTTGGCTTCAGTATGGGACAACAGGAGGGGATTAGGGATAGATGGCTAATAGGTTGAGATAAGATTAGGTAATGTAAGTCTTTGGACTTAATTATATTGATACGTAGGGAGGGTTCTTCAAGGGAAGTGAGGCTGTCAGGCATGATGAAGGAAGGTAAATTTGTTGTTGATACAGAGGAAAGTGCAAGAGAAAAGCAGGTCAGTGGAAAGTCAATGCATGGCTTAGGCATTGTAGAATATTGGGGGATGCCCTTGAGTGAGGTGGCCACCTTTCCATCTGTTACATGCTCCCATCAAAGCTGGAACATTTCCTCTAGGTCATGGCATTTGTTCTGTTTATAAAATTAGGTATACTTTCCATCTTCTCTGGGAGGAATGAGCTCCATGAGAGCAGAATCCTTGACTGTGCAGTCTGAATGTCCAGGAAAAAAAAAGGCACATAGTAGGCACGCAATAGACAAAAAACGTGGAGGCTTAATTGCATGGCCTTTTATTATTTTTTTCCTCCAAAGATGTTTGCTTTTGCTTTCTTTTCTTTTCTTTTTTTTCCTTTCTTTCCTACCATAGGTCTACTACATAAAATTCATCATCTCAGTAGAGAACAAAGTTTCTTGTCTTTTCTCTTCAGTGCATATGTAATGTGTACATCTTTTTGAAAGATTAAACTGCATAGTTAGGCAAGGGTATTCCATGTGTGTAAGTGTGCCGGGGTGAGAGGGTGTGAGTGTGTTAGTATGTTGTGGGTATAGGGGGGAGATGTTCTTTGTTATTATTTCTTTTGTACTTCATATTCAGACAAAAGAGGTGGAGAGAAAAACAAAAGTATTCTGGGCTGCTACTGTAGTGTCTTCTCTCTGTTCTGCCTTAGATCTGGAGGCAGAGACCCTCCCCCAGCTTCTTATCTACCTCAAATCCGTGGCAGCATGTAAACAGAGTAGTATAATCCTTGGGTTCAAAACCTCCTGTTGCAACTGAGACTTCAGGCACATTTTTAATTTGCTGAGCTTCACTTTTTCTCATCTGTAACAAAAAATAATAACTATTCCAAATTGTTGTCATGTCACAGGTTCTGACCCAAGAAGTCACTGGCTCCTTTTAGGAGTGGGGCAAGACTCTTGGGAAGGGGTCTTGGGGAAGAGCCAGAAGCAGGCTCTTTAAGTCTGCATCTTAGGACATCCCCAAATGTTCCTTTACTCCCTTATCAAGTGAAATGTCCCATATGAATACACAAGAGCTTTTACAAGTTTGGCATGGGATAGGCACTCAGTAAAACTTTATTTTTAACCCATCCTCTGAGCTTTCTCAAATGCAAGTTTCCATCTCCATGGCTAAGACCCATTCTGGAATAAGAAGAAATAAGGTATCTAAAAAGGACAACACTCTGGATGGGGCCTTCATTTCAGAACAGGTGGGACTCCCTGTTGGAGAAACCCTACCCACCAGGAAAGGCTTCATGCTATTGTCTCTGTGCCATTAAACAGGATCCTGTGGTTACATCTTGATGACTTTGCATCTTGAAAAATGCCTGAAGTTATTCATGAGCTAGTTACACTATTTGTTAATGATTGTAGAAAATGGTTTAGGAAATGATCTCTAATTGACCATCATTTATATTTTCATTTATGGAAGTGCCTGAAGCCAGCACTGACTGCTCTGCAATTTCTTCACTTGGCAGGCTGCATGGCACTGATGGGCATCAGGAAAACACAAAAGCCCAGGCATCTGGGTGCCACTCTGAACATGCTACACCTTTCACACCTGTAAGCTCTTTAATAAATCATGGTTCTATGATCAACATTTTTTTTAAGTCTTCCTTCTTCACCATTCCCAATTGGTGTGCACAGTATTAGATGCTAAGATACTTTTAGACCTGATTATTAAGTGCAGATTGGCTCATCTCCCCATCCCATGGATGTATTTGTGCTCTGGGTCAGTTACTGCTGGCCCTAGTCCCCAGAGTGACATCACTAGACACTGTATCAGGATTGTCATCTGGAGCAGTACTTTTAAAATTATTTTTATAAATAACATTTAGAAAAGGCCAAATTATGATTTGAAGAAATAATGGCTCCATAGAGGTAGTGTCTTCCTTAAGGAACACAAGATTTATATCTCCAGTTTATTATCTTCTGCTTATTCTCCACATGCACACCTGCATTCCATCCAACCACAGACATGTACACCCTCCTCTTTTGCTTCTCTCTACTTTTGGCTTGCTATTTCCCCTTTTTCCTCCTTTTGTCCTCTTGCCTGTGTGACCAAGTTTTGTGTGCTCTTTATGACTCCAGTTCAGGGTTTATCACCACCGCAAGTCTTCCCTGATTTTCCAGTTTTCTCACACAACAGATATGTGTTCAGAATTTGTCTTCACTGTATGGTACTAGTCTTCTTATGGTCCTGGGTCACTCACTAGGCTGTGTGTGTCTTGAGAGAAAAGCTTTGTCTTTCTTCTCCAAGCAAGTGTTCATAACACCATTCCTGGAACATCATGGTGTCTCCCTCCTCTGTGCTGCATGTTGATGGAAGCCTACTCCTGCCAAGATCCATATCGGCCACCATGGGCGATGGAAAGAAATAAGCACCAGCTTCTAAGAAGTGCAGGTTCTCAGTGGCATTTTAGCCAACCCGATAACAAGTCACAAATCGTGACCCAGTATTTCTGTGGATTTGCATTGTTTTATACTGTCAGTACCTGTCATCATCAAAAATTTTTTTGAATGTTCACAAATACATGAACAGCTAACATTAGTTCCAAATAATGTAAAGTTTTAAGTGCCATGATCAAAAGCATCTATATTCAAAAGCAATTGGATCATAAAAAGTGAGGATAAAATTTACAAAGCCGCCTCATCCTGAATACTTTAAAGACTAATTACTATGTTGAGTTCTAATGACTATTGCCTTCAAACCCCATAAATCATATACAAATAAGAGGAAAGGGTTTTTAAATGTAAGTGAACTCTAATTGGGTCTCAGCAGAAAGGAAAATAGATCTTTAGTAGCTCAATGAAATCTCTAAGCCCATAAAACACTAGACAGTGTTTCCCAGGGAGTTTTGGGATCTGTGCCTTTTACACATGCTGTAAAGACTGAATTCAGAGAACAAATCTGAGCCAGAGGAACCTGTTTGATTTCATCTATATCATTTGAAAAATAAAAACAAAAATAAATTAGGTTCCTAATTTTGTCATTCAATGTATTTTTCTTTTATTGACTAAAGAAAGCCGTTCCATAAAGTAAGCCATAAGGAAACAGGGGTTTGGACAGAGTACCATGGAAGAGGGGCAGTTGGTCTGTTTTTATTCCCAGTAATGGGACTATTGCTATGCAAATGACTTTTGAGTTAAAGGTAAAATGGGTTGAGGAATATTTTGTGCAAACAGAAACGGAACCACTGAAATAGAAGACGATAATTGTTACTTATTAAGATGCTTAGAATAGGGCTGAATGAAGTAAACCAGAACCCATCACAGAATAAGCTGGAGGATTTCGTACCTGTTTATGACTTCCTCTGAGAGTTTTCAAGGTTGTTTTTGAATAAGAAATGAATTGAGCCCTAGAAAATCATCATAGCTGAGTGGATCTGGAAATGCTCAGCGCATTGCAGTTACTGACTCATGAGAAATTCTCAAATAGCTGAGCTTTTTTTTTTTTTAAGGATAGCTGATTCTTTTCAGTTCTAATCTTGCCTCACCTTCCATGTTAGAAATAGGAAGAACAATCTTAATGTTTAACTTTGCCATCAAAATTGACTTTATCTTCCATGAGGCTTTTAGTACTTTCAGTATAAATGTCTGCTATTTCCAAGAAACTTTAAAAAAGTGAGTTTTTTTTTT
>ML102082.1:24874-37308 GCA_003697995.1 Taxidea taxus jeffersonii | reverse complement strand
GGCTCAGGTCAGTCATGGTCCCAGGGTCCTGGGATCGAGCCCTGCATCGGGCTCTTTGCTCAGCCGGGAATCTGCTTCCTCCTCTCTCTCTGCCTGCCTCTCTACTTGTCATCTCTGTCTGTCAAATAAATAAAATAAAATCTTAAAAAAAATAAAGTAGCAATATATACTATCATCATTAGATGAGATTTTTTATAAGCTTTTATGAAAATGGAGGCATCTAGCCAAAACCTTCAGGATGAATGATTAGCTACTCTCTGTTCCAGTTATCTATTGCTGCCTAGCAAACTCTCAATTTAGTGGCTTAAGACAACAATGG
Source organism: Taxidea taxus jeffersonii (assembly GCA_003697995.1). NCBI lineage: Eukaryota > Metazoa > Chordata > Mammalia > Carnivora > Mustelidae > Taxidea > Taxidea taxus. Next base: position 36,989 of record ML102082.1, on the reverse strand, counting down.
CCATTATTATTATCTTTCATGGTTATAGGGGCTGACTAGGCTCAACTAGGCAGTTCTTGCTCAGCTTTCCTCATATAGTTATAGACAGTGACTAGGACTGGAATCATCTCAAGGCCTGTTCACTCACACGTCTGGTACCAGGTTAAGAAGACTTGATCAGTGGGGATTGGAACAATGAGACTCCATGGGCAAGTCTTTTTTTTTTTTTAAAGATTTTATTTATTTATTTGATAGACAGAGATCACAAGCAGGCAGAGAGGCAGGCAGAGAGAGAGGGGAAAGCAGGCTCCCTCCTGAGCAGAGAGCCTGATGCGGGGCTCGATCCCAGGACCCTGGGATCAGGACCTGAGCCGAAGGCAGAGGCTTTAACCCACTGAGCCACCCAGGTGCCCCCATGGGCAAGTCTTTATGGTCAACCCTGCATATGTTTTCTCCAGAGCATGGGTTCAAGATACCTGGACTTCTTACACAGGGACTCAGGAAGAGGGAGAGAAAGAGAAAGATGGAGAGAGAGAACAAGATGGAAGGCATATTATCTTTTTTTGACCTAGTGTTGGAGGTCAGTCATGTACTATCATTTCTACAACATTCTTTTCATTGAGGCATACATAAAAATTTGCCCAGTTTCAAGAGCAGGGGAAATAGACTCCAAGAGACATTGATGGGGAAGTGGCAGGATTTGGAAGAGCATGTGGGACCAGAAATATTGTTGTAGCCATTTTTGTCAAATACAATCTGTCACACCCTCCTCATTTCAAAGGTCCACCAAGGGAGTACCTATAACCAAGACAGAATTTTTCTTAAGGACCCCATTCTGAGCCTTCAGTAAGTGAATAAATCAAAGTCTTTCAAGTTTTTTTTTTTTTTAATCATAGAATGTAGGTAAAGTGACTTAGCATGGAAGATTTTCAAAGAAGCTTTTTCCAGTCACTCACCACAGACATAGAAAAAACTACATAATGCTCCCATGGCAAGCTCATTTTTGAACATGAAAGCCATTCCTAATTCATGTCTCCAGCAGGAAGGGAATACAGCCAGATCACTGAATGGTTTTCTATCATACAAAGAACAGTTAAAAGGAAAGTATGGGAAGGAGGAAAAATGTAGTCCTGCTTTAGGCACTTCAGTATAGTTATCTGGTTTTCCAGGAGATAGATCTATCTGAAGACAGATACTGACTCTTGCTTTAAAATGCAGCTTTTGTTAAGAATCAATAACTAGGGGATGCCTGGGTGGCTCAGTCGGTTAAGCTGCTGCCTTCGGCTCAGGTCATTGTTCCAGAGTCCTGGGATCGATGGAGTCCCACATTGAGCTCCTTGCTCAGCAGGGAGCCTGCTTCTCTCTCTGACTCTACCTGCTTGTGCTCTCTCTCTCTGATAAATAAATAAATAAATAAATCTTTTTAAAAAAAGAATCAATAACTAGGAATTAATACTGTGTTCAGGAAGCTTTGCCTAGAGTAAAGGAGTAAAGGCAGAGAAGAGGTAAGTTAAGGGCAAACAGGAAAAATCAACTCTGTAATTTATTTATTTAAGTTTTAAAGTCATACTTATTCAATTTCAGGAATGGGAGGTCACTAATAACCTATTGCATATATTTTTGTTCAAGTATAATTAACATACAGTGTCATATTAGTTTCAGATGTACAATATAATGATTCAAGTCTATACATTACTCTGTGCTCATCACAATGACCATACTTTTAATCCCTTTCACCTATTATTTTCAATATTCTTTTCCATTAAGTAATAGTAGAGTATTTGTGCTTGCAACTCTATTGAATCTTGTATAAAGTATCAATCCAGAAATCCTCAGTCTGACATATTTTAAGGAAGAAATAGGCATAAAGTTTAAATGGAATGTTTAACAAACAGATGGCTCTATATTTTGGAGGAAGTAATTTAGAACAAGCTTTGCATAATTTTGATAGCAGAAAGTCTTTACCTGCTGCTTTATTTAAATTAAGCCCTCTAGCCAAATGGAATACATGAGGAGATGTTCCTGGGTACCAACCTTAGAAACTATAAATTTCAATGTAGTCTTAGGATAAAACTAGCAGGAAGAAAGGGAGGCCTCCCTGTTATCAACTGAGATTTGTGTATATTTGTGCTGACCATAAATAATGATGTCTCCAGATCTATCTTCTTTATTGGTTCTTACAGTAAAAATCCAGGCCTCCTACAATGTTCATGAAATTGAATTTTAGGCACTGGTTTAAATTTGAAGAAATCCCATCCGATCTTTTTGCTTTCCTTTTATACACCACTGCACCAAGCCAAGTAACAATCGAAGGAATAGTAACTAGAATTCTGAGCTCCCAGAACTCCATCAGCTTTCCAGATAGATGTCCTAAGAGAGTGCTCCTGAAACCTCTTTCTTTGGAGGCTCAGCAGGGAATGCACTTGAGATATTGTAGGAAGAGTAGGAACCTCTTTTCTCAGACTGCCCAAAGTGGGTATACTCATTGCTTACCCAAAGATTCCTTGGGAATAGAACTCCCAGTGGGTTTTTCTTTCCTTTTCTTTCTTTCTTCCCCTCTTTCTTTCTTTCTATCTTTCTTTCTTAAAATAACTTTTGTGGAGGGACAATACATATACACAAAAACACCAATCCTAAGTGCATAGCTCAATGAATTGTTGTACACACATGCACTTGTGTCATCACACAGATCAAAATGTAGAAAATTCCCAGCACCTCAAAAGATGTCTTCTTATTTCTTCCAAGTTTGTACCCTAAAACAATGGGGGAGGTGATTAGTATTCTCAGTTCTATCATTATTTACTAGTCTTGACTGTTCTTAAACTTGAAGTAGAAACATATAAGTATATATTCTCTTAAATTTGGCTTCTTTCACTCAGTTTAATATTTATAAGATTCTTCATGTTGTTGCATGTACCAGTAGTCTGTTCTCTTCTTTTAATCACTGTGTGGTATTTTACTTCATGCATATACCACAACTTATTTATCTATTCTTCTGTTGATTGGCATTGAATTGTTTCCACCTTGGCTAATACAAATAAAGCTGTTGTGATGGATGTTCTTATGCACATTCTTTGTGGACATCAGTACTCATTTCTCTTGAGTAAATTCCTAGAACTGGAGTTGCTATCATAGGGTTGGCAGTGTTTAGCTTTAGCAGAAACTGTCTAACCCAAAAGCAATGTAAAGAATCTCAGTTCTTCCACATATTTGCCATCATTTGGCACTGTAAGTCCTCTTAACCCCGTTATTCTGGTTGGTGTCTGGTAGTATTTCATTATGGTTTTAAATTTACGCTTTCCTAATGAGTAGTATTGTTGAGCACTTTTTCATATGCATATTGGACATTTGGTTGTCTTATTTTGTGAAATGCCTGTTCGAGTTGTATGTCCACTTTTGGTTAAGTTGTTCTTTTTTTTCCCCTTTCTTTTTTGTGGGGGAAGGAGTAGAAGGAGAGAGAGATTCTTAAGCAGGCTCCATGTCCTGTGCAGACCCCAATGCAGGGCTCCATCCCTGAGATCATGACCTGAACCAAAATCAAGAGTTGGGTGCTTAACTGAATGAGCCACTTAGGCACCCCTTTTTTCTTATTGATTTGTAGGAGTTATTTACATATTCTGAACATAAGTCTTTTGTCAGAAATATGTGTTGGGAATAACTTCTTCCAGTGTGTGACTTGTCTTTTTATTTTTTAATGGCATTTTTAACGCAGTGCAATTTATCACATTCTTTTCTTTTATAATCATGCTTTTTAAAAAAAGATTTTATTTATTTATTTGACAGACAGAGATCACAAGTAGGCAGAGAGGCAGGCAGAGAGAGAGGAGGAAGCAGGCCCCCTGCTGAACAGAGAGCCCGATGCAGGGCTTGATCCCAGGACCCTGAGACCATGACCTGAGCCGAAGGCAGAGGCTTTAACCCACTGAGCCACCCAGGTGCCCCTAATCATGCTTTTTGAGTCCTGTTAAGACCAACCACTGATTGAATCATCCACATTATCTAGGATATTTCCCTTACTTAAAGTCAACTGATTTTGAACTTTAATTACATCTATAAAATGCCAATATCTAGATTAGTGTCTGATTGAATGAGTGGGGACTATAACTTAGTCAAGTTGACACATCAAAAGATCATTGTAGTCATTAACATATTTTTCTATGTTTTCTTCTACAAGTTTTATTGCTTTACCTTTTTTTAAAAGATTTTATTTATTTATTTATTTGACAGACAGAGATCACAAGTAGGCAGAGAGGCAGGCAGAGAGAGAGGAGGGAACAGGCCTCCCGCTGAGCAGAGAGCCCAATGCGGGGCTCGATCCCAGGACCCTGGGATCGTGACCTGAGCCGAAGGCAGAGGCTTTAACCCACTGAGCCACCCAGGCACCCCTGCTTTACCTTTTTATTTAGTTGGACAATCCATCTTGTGGATGGTGTGAAACAAGGGTCAAAACAAAATGAGGTATAGTTATGGGACAGAGCATGCTCAGGGAAGATGTGCTATGGCCCTGGCCTCAGGAGATGAATTGCAGATTGATCCAAGCCAGTCATGGCAATCCATTCATTCAGCAAATATTTATTGAATCCTTACTATGTACCAAACATACTCTCAGTTCTGAGATGCAACAGTGAATAAAACAGGTGAAGTCCTGGCTGTTGTGAAATTGTCCTTTGCAAGTAATTGATTAGAGACTAAGTACATGACCCCATTCTAGGCACTGGTACCTGAAAAGACATGCTGTAGACATCTGGGAAAGGTGTTACTTCTTGATAAAAGGGAGTCTTTCAAAGAAAAACTCTGCCTTGCACATGGGGGCATGTGATATTTGGTATTAAGGCAGTCTTAGAGTAATACCCAGAGAATGACAGAGAAGCCAACCCAGAGTCATGACACCTTCAAGCTCCTTTATTATTCAATTCTGGAACAACCCATCTCCAGGTTTCTAATGTGACATAATTATTCTTATTGTTTTAGCCACACTTGGGCATTCTATCACTTGCAGCTGTAGATATATACATTTCTTGGCATGGCCCCAACAGCTCTCTAACACTTGTGCTATAACTTGCCTTGGTTCCTTTCACTATCCAGTTCTGCCTTAATTTTGGCTTCTACCTTAGACACTTACACTCTGCCTCCCTTTCCAACTTGCTTTGGCCTTAAATGCAGAAGATTGATCCCTTCCTCTGAAGTCACTCTGTCCCAAAGTTTCCACCTCAAAACTATATCCATCTTAATTTCCCTGCCACGACCAACTTCTTTTTCTAGTTTGACTTCCATCTCTCCAACACCCCCCCACACCAAGCCCCAGCTACAGAGGTAGGCACTTAAGTGTGGTTATACAGTGTTTGAGCTATGGCTGATGCATTTTTTATGCAAAGCCACATGAATTAAGACCCTATGGGGGGTGCTTGGGTGGCTCAGTTGGCTGAGCATCTGACTCTTGGTTTCGGCTGAGGTCATGATCTCAGGGTTGTGAGACTGAGCCCTGTGTCTGACTCTGTGCTCAGCAGGGAGTCTGCTTCTCTCTCTCTCCTTCTCTCTCTGCCCCCACTCCCCCAATCAGGCACACCATGTTTATGTACATGCACTCTCTCTCTCTCTCTCAAATAAATAAATTAAAAAAAAAAAGAAATATGATGCTATGGAGGAGTAGAAACTAAAAGCCTTATTCAAAAGCCAGACTCCAAAGACTGAATTGGACATACAGCAGAGTTGAGAGAACACGCTGTCCCAGAAAAACAGAGAAGGAGAAAGGCTGCTCAGTGGTTTCTGGTTACCATAGACCTGACTGTACTTCCTGCATTGAGTTCCTTGGAAGTCCCTCGAATTCTCATAATGGAACTCTTTCCTTGAGCCATCTTGAAAGGCTTTCTATTTCTTGCAAACAAATCACCTAGACTATGGCTCTTGCAGTCCCAGAGGGGGCCTTACTCTGTCAAGTGTGCAATTCCCACTGTGAGAGAATGTTACCAAGTGTTTGGAAGCCAGGAACCTGTTATGGACACTTCCAAGCTGCGCCAGCAACACCTTCTAGCAGATTCTAGCCTAGGACTCTAAAGTAGAGAACAAATCCTTCCCCAGTCCTTCCTCAGGGTGGGTTCTTAAATTCCTGAGTTCCCTTTCTTGAGAAACCAGGAGAAGCATTTAACTCTTCCGTCTTAATTTGGGTCGTTCTTCCCCAAAGCAGAGCCTTGGACCAGGACTTGAGTTCAGTTAGTTTATTTGGACGGTGACTTAAGAAGCAGGAATGAGGAGCAAGCAGAGGGTGTTGCAGGGCAGGAGGAAAAAGTCAGTAAATGGCTCATTACTGGCTTGGTTACCACCGAGTGACAGGGGCTCGACTGTAGTGGAAACTTTCTGAAAATCCATGTAGTATGTTTCTTAGAACCCATCTACTCTGCCCACCATTGACTGAGGTTTGTCCCCAGGATGTTAATTCCCCCTGTACTTTTGGGCTGTTCTGCACAAGGGAAAAAGGAACCCTTGTGGCTTCAGAAAAACCCCAGAGGCAGAAGAGCTAAGAGTTATAGGGCACTCAATGTGGGACACTGTCAATGAGCATGGGGCTTGCTCAGTTTCAGTGGACATCAGAGGTGGGCTAAGGAGATGTGCCCAAACCATCTTCTACATATTCTCTTTGGGCGAAAACTTTAATTCAAGTATCTTTAGACATGACTGTGGGTCCCCCAGAAGCAAGAACTCTTGAAGTAAATATGATTATCTTCTGTGACAGAACTGCTATTACTGACCAAAAATCCACATTCTCTTCTTCCTGGGCATTCTGCTGGCCCATATTTCCCAACCTCCCTTGCAGTTAGGTGTGACCAACTGACTGAGTTCCAACAATGGAATGTGAGCAGAAGTAACGTGTACCACTACCAGGCCTGGCCCAAAAATATTCTCCCATTCATACTTTTCCATGTTTTTTCCTCTTCTGTTCACCTGATGTTGATTCTCAGGTGACTTTCGAAACCATATGTTAAAGATAGCAGAGCTTCTGCCTTCTGGGTCCCTGAATGACTGTTTGCAACACACCATCTCTCCCTTCTCCTCCTCCAGCCCCAAATCAACCACCTGGAACTGCCTTGTTCTGAGAGAGAGAATAAACTTCTATGGTGTTTAGGTCATTATACATTTGGGGATTAATTTATTATAGCAGCTAGCTTACCCTAACTAATACACCTACCACAACACCATGCCATTCCCTAGGCACAGAAATTGTTCTTCAGATATCTCCAAACTACACTAATTATGAAAGACTTAAACGCTGAGGAAGAGAATTATAAAACATACATACACAGGTACAAAAATTAAACAGTACAAGAGAATCTAAAATCAAAGTAAAAGACTCTTGTCTCCCTTCTTGCCCCATACCCAGCCCCACTCCACTAGATAACCACTTTTAACTATTCCTCCCTTTGTTTTCCTGATTGTTACCTCTCTATAATCTCCTATTTGTAGTTTTACTAGTGTTAGAAAATATTTAGTGGGATCCCACTATGAAAGATGTGTAGTTACCACAGCTGTTTCTTTAACCTAGAAATGTGAAAGAGTACTAGACAGAAGAAACGAAGTGGCAGAAGGACCTCACACCTATGTTAATTATATGAAAGAGAAGCAGCATGGTGATGTGGGACAAGCACAAACTTTGAATTCGGATTTGTGTGGAGTTTAGCTTCTACACCTTATTTGCAAGATTAGGAGTTTGTGAGAAACAGTGCATCTGCTGGTGTTCTGGGTTCATCCGTAGAAATATTTTCGGGGTTTTCACACACCATCACACTCTGTGGTAGGTGCCAATTAATCTTAGTGTTGATTCTTAAGACCAGACTGTTCTGGAGAGTAACCTGTATTAAGTGCCTTGTGCATGTATTACTGGAAACAGATTTGAGGTTCCTGAACCAACAATTCCACTCAAGTCAGCACATCTTGCTCCAGCCAATAGAGGGCAGTAAGAGACCCAGAGCGCATATGCATGTAGCGCAAGGAAAGTCTTGCTTAGCAACCACCTCAAAGTGGTAGTTGAATTGTAATAATAATGAAATAATATAATAATATTACACATTCATTCAGAAATAATCAACCTACATATTTAGATACTTTGTTCAACCATTAGTTATGAGCCATAAGAAGATTACAGTCCGGTTGCTACCGTGTTCTTGTATGAAGAAAATAGCTCATTTTTTGTTGTCTGTACTATGTCCAAAGTGATTCTTGTGCTGATTCATGTTACTAAACGAATGATATCATCTAAAATCTACCACAGAGTGTTCTTTAGTGACACTTCTCCTTCAGTCTGTTTAAATGTTCCACTATGGAATTTTTTAGATCGGAAAAATAATAAACTCCTAACTGACTATTCAGTAATGGGAATTCTCAAGAATCCTTCAATTACATAAATAAATCACAGAGGGAGTCTGTCTTAGACCGGATGTGCTACCATGGATGGAAAGATAAACGTCAGGCTTTCAGAGTTGGAAAAATAAGAATAAGCCTGTTGATCTTAGAAAAATAAAAATAAAAAAAAAAGAAAAATAAGTCACTTTTTCCATTGCTACTTGATCTTGGAATTTAGATACATTTTGATTAATTCCAAGTTCAAGTGGGAGGATTATATGGGGGAGTAGGTGTAAGGGAAGAAGGAAGATGGGAATATGCTTCAATATCCCCTTTTTTTTTTTTTTAAGATTTCACTTATTTATTTGGCACAGAGAGAGAAATCACAGGTAGCTAGAGAGGCAGGCAGAGAGGGGGAAGCAGGCTCCCTGCTGAGCAGAGAGCCCGATGCAGGGCTTGATCCCAGGACCCTGAGATCATGACCTGAGCTGAAGGCAGAGGCTCTAACCCACTGAGGCACCCAGGCACCCCAATATCATTCTTGAATTTCTTTGTCAGATGGAAGCCTACCAGAATAGTAGTTGGGAGCCTTAAATAGGCATCAGTTGCCAGAACAATAAGACATCTGACACACAAATGAATTTAGTATTTAAAATAAAATTAAATTATTAATATATATTCTAAACATCTCTATATAATAATAAAAAACTAATGTTTATCAGAAATTTTCTTAGTTAAATGCACAATTCATTCTTAACTTTTCTGCATGTATCACTAGACTCTTTCTTGATTGAGAATTCTCACTGACCCTATGGATTTGCGTGTTGAAGTAGAAAAGGAAAGCACCATCCTTCAAATATTCAGTTTATTTGGTATAAGTGCTAGGAAAGTTGCCTTTTTAAAGTAAAACTCATAAGGGGGGGTGCCTGGTTGGCGCAGTCTGTTAAGCGTCTGACTCTTAGTTTGGGCTCAGTTCGTGATCTCAGGGTCGTGATCTTAGGGTCGTGAGACAGAGCTCCAGCATTGGGCTCCACACTCAGCCAGGAGTCTGCTTAAGACTTCGCTCTGCCCCTCCCCTCCCACTCTCTTTCTCTCTCTCAAATAAATAACTAAATCTTTAAAGTTAATCTCATCAGGAGTTAACAGGCAGGCCTCTGTATTAGAAAGATGGGTCTCCTACTTCAGCTCTACTACTGATGGTCCATTTGACCACACACACATTATTTAGCCTCTCTTTGCCTTAGTTTCCTCATCTGAAAAACAGGGATAATGATAAAATGCCCAACTCATAGGGTTGTACTTGGAATATGGTAAGCAGTCAGTAAATACTAAAGTTTTCTTTTTTTCAGCATCAGAAATTATTTTTGAGTAAGTGACTAACAAAAGTTACCTGCTGTCATCACTACCTTGGGCTATAACTTCAGCAAATATCAGTAATTTCAGCAAAAAAACAAACAAATAAACCAGTTATTTCATTTTTTCCTTTATTACGTGCTGTGGGAAACCTAGAACTATCCATATTTGGATGCTTATTCTTGCTCCAGCAAGAATTTTACAGCATCTGTCATAATTATGGTCTTCGATAGGGACAATCCATGTAGTCTGGAGGCCAGAACCAGAATGGACGTGGATTCACAGTTAAGCCTGCAAGTCTGAACACAGGAACCAGCACAGGACACATGTGTTCAAGACTGAACTTGGGACATCAGCTCCTGGGAGAAGGAGGTAAAAGGGATGGGAGGGGAGAAAGAAGTCTGGAAATACCATTAGCCAATTGTTTATACTAAATCCAGAATCCTGGATATCTAGGACTCAAGGGACACAATCAATGAGACTTAGTTCACCATTATCTGGAAGGTCTTTGTATACAGTTGGCATTCAAGATAGTCATCAGCTGATATTAGTGCCTCAGTCAGGAGGACACTGGGATTTAGAGGCAAGAAATCCAGACTCTGCAGAGAGTGAGATGGAAGCCAGAAGGAATTTGGCTGGAGGGAGGCTGGGAAAAGGAAAAACTATAAGGGATCTCAGAAAGATACATGGATTTATTTCAAGGGAATGAGTTAAGATTCTCTTGGGCAGGACCACTCCTAGGTGTATGGCTTAATCTTCGTCACTTGGTATCAGTGTGTCAGCACCATTTCAGTGGCCCAATTTCACATGATTTCAAGAGGAAAAGATGTCTGCTGGCCAGTAGGCCATATGGTTACTATCTGTCCTCTTGGAACAGGAGCCATCCATGGGCTTCTAAGGTGACTCTAAGGTGACTTCTAAGGTGACAGATACCAGAGCCCTTCCAGGCACCTGGCCAACCTTTCTGATATAGTATTGAAAAGTGCCCCAAATTATAGAAATGGGGACTAGGATCCACACAAATCCTGGTCTAGCCTGGGGTTCCATGTACTGGATGGGGTCTAGAAAATTTTGAGGAAGGTGCTACAATGAAAGAGGAAGGGTGGGGCCCAGCTTCCAGGCTCTGCTTGCCCAGGTGCAAGGATGGTACTTAACTTAGATCAGAGTGGAGTCTACAGCACCTGTATATTAACATATTAGAGTAACTGCCTGGGAAAGAGAATGTCCTAGAGAAGGGATGACCCTACTCATAGCAGTTGAACACTTGTAGCTAGATGATTAAGCCTGTTGGTTCTTAGGAATTGCAACTAATCTTGACCAGTGGTTCTCAATGCTGGCTACATAGTAAAATTAACTGAGAAACTTTGAAACAGAACCATGCACACACACACATACACACACACACAAACGGGGAGTGCTTGAACTCTCAATTAAATTAGAGTCTAAAGGGGTGATAGACTGATACTATGATTTAAAAATAATCTTCCCCAGTGGTTCATTGTACAGCCAGAACTGAGAATCACTGGCCTAGATGTTCCTCACCCACCACCCATTTCCCTGGTGATAGCATTCTTTTTTTTTTTTTCTAAGATTTTATTTATTTGACAGACAGAGATCACAAGTAGGCAGAGAGGCAGGCAGAGAGAGGAGGAAGCAGTCTCCCAGCTGAGCAGAGAGCCCAATGTGGGGCTTGATCCCAGAACCCTGGGGTCATGACCCGAGCCGAAGTCAGAGGCCTCAACCCACTGAGCCACCCAGGTGCCCCTGGTGATAGCATTCTTTACTGCCACTTGATTCCTGGAAATTCACTTGGTAGTTTCCGAGCACAGAGAATTGTGCTCTCCAGCCAAGTCTGGATTATCTACAGTTAGGAAACCTTCACTTACTCTTTACTTCTATTGGCCACAGATGTCGTGGACCTTAGTCCAGTCCTTCCCAAAACTCTGACTCCAGTCTGGTGCTTTCTGTTGCCTATTTCTGTTTTGCATGCACTCTATTGCACACATTTATTCAGTCAATATTGCGCTGTAAGCCTCAGTATTCTTGGAATCAAACAAATGAGTTGTTTGACCTTGAGACCCTTCGATCTTACCTATTTGCTAAAAATATTCTGTGAGCTCTACTTCTTTTTTAACCATAAAGTAAGTAAAAAGTAATTGGTTTAGAGATTTTGGAGATGCCTCAGAATGTCATAAACTAGAATGAAAACGATTGCTACAAAAATATCTTATCTCTTTAAAATAACAAGGAAAACCCTAGCAGAAAACTTAACATCAGCCCTTTCTAAAAGCTTATCTCTGCACTTAGGCAAATATCCCAAGCATTTGTGGATATTCCTTCCCAAGACAAGAGAATTATACTATACACAAAAGGCTCTAAATTCCTCCCTCTTTTTCTTTCTTTTTCTTTCTTTCTTTCTTTCTTTCTTTCTTTCTTTCTTTCTTTCTTT